>BLKM01001624.1:139439-211906 GCA_013340265.1 Coptotermes formosanus | reverse complement strand
GGGGAGAACACGGAGATAAGGCTGGTTTCGTCGCTTGAGCGCACGGTAGTATCAGAACTTGATGAGTGCCCCTGCCTCCGGGGGGGACTGCTTTCAAGTTCCGGGTCAATCCGACCCGCCTCTGTATCTCAGCACACCGACTGCGGTCATGTCTCTCAAGGTCAATCCAATCAATCCAGATGCCAGCTTCACTACAGACGTATGTTTAACAATTTTACTGCAGTGTCTAACACCATAGCACACAGTCCTACAGCAGCTAGACACGGAGCTAGTCAAAAGTCCCTTACGGAACGTGAACGTTCTTTACAGTGCTTTAAACAGTCCGCCACCGGTCCCTGAATTGAGCCTCACCAATCCAGTCCACAACCGCCCGCCCAGCTCATATAAGATAAATTTAAATATACAAGTTTATTTGTTACCAACAACTGCACAGTAGTTACACACGCTCCTACATATATTGGCTGCACTAGTCTGTCATCCTCTACAGACATAAGCAGCGTGCAGCCTGTCATATAATGGTAAAATATACGTATATTACAGTCGCAATCACTGATTTTTTAGTTTACATGTGATGAAATCAGTATGTTGATACGTAAAATTCTTTTATATATAAAATATATAAAGTCTAAAATATAAATCTATTTCCAAACATCTGTTTCGAGATCATTTCCAATCGTGTGGGTTAGAAACCCCTGGCTGTGGTCCCCGGCATTTATTCTTGACGTGATATCTCTATACCGTACATTTAAATATCCTGCTTGTATAGAGGTTTTGGTGTCCAAACGGTCTCTGTTTCAGGCTTCTCGACCAAAGTTTGAATGCATTTTTTATCATCTCTCCCATGCGTGCTACAACTATAGCATGTTTTATTCTCACTAACTGAATTCAACAGATTTTTATTAATTTTTACGTCGAGAATCCCACACTTTTACGCTAGGCTTAGAAGGAAAATCGCTCATTCTTGATGGCATGTTATGAAGCCCTAGGTGATAGATTTTCCCCAGCGATTTGGGTGTATGCATGTAGGCCCACCTGCCGATGACTGGGTCAAATGGAGTTAGAATGCTTCGTGTGCTATACTTGTTTCTCAATTGACTTTAAGTTTTTCTCTCCTTATGGGAGACTTTAATGAAAGGACAGGGACGCACAAGCAGAAAGATGAAAACTATGTAGGACAGTGACGAAGAAAAGAGGACGCAAATAGGTGAAATAATTTGTGGGACAAATAGTATGAGTTACAATATATCTCGATCACAGAAAATGAATTGGTGCACTATAGGAGGTGAATCTAATGTCACCCACGTCGCTGTGATCTTGAGATAGCAGGTCGCGCGATTTGAGGTTCTCACTGCGATGAAAGTATCAGCGTCTCCTGGGATGTGACGCCTTAAATAAGTACCTATCTGCCAGAGTCTACAAAGAATAATCTTCACCTACGTATTCCAAATATTGTCCGTCTTTGATGAAAATCGAAGATTCATTATCCCACTCACGCGAACCATCATTGGATCCTGTCTTCGGCAATTGATCCTACATCCTCATCCTGCTTCTTTAAGATCTCTCCCAGATATGTCCAGGACTTCCTTCAGTTTTCCAGTTAATATTTTCTAAGCCTTTCTCATTCATTATGTATGATGGCACAGGGCAATCCAGAAGAGCAAATATGCAGGCCTCTGCCTATTCGCTTGCATTTCGATAAATACGTGTCAGACAAATGCGTCATATCCTCTTGAGAACCGCAGAATATAAATTTATGCAGCGCAATCTCCCTTATGCGAATATTCGCTGTAAAAACTGGCATTTCTTGATCTGAATTAGGGGTCACCGTGTGTCAGTGTATACCAGACTACGTTGTGTTCGGTCACTCGCATTGTATCGGATCCCAATGGCCGCTCCCTTGCTGGGATTGTGGGTTCGAATCCCGCCAGCCGCTTGAATGTCTGTCTCTTCTGTGTGTTGTGTGTTGTCAGGTAGAGGTCTCTGCCTCGGGCTTATGACTAATCCAGAGGAGTCCTACCGAGAGTGGTGTGTCTGAGTATGACCATGAAACCTCGATAATGAGGAGGCCCTGGCCCACTAGGGACTGTTACGCCATGGAAAAAGAAGACCTACATAGCAAATTCTCAATACCGACTTTTACCGAAATCCGTTGAGTAGGTCCTGAGATGAACTTGCTGATGAGCAGAAGACCGGCAGACAGGCACAGACTCCACTGTTACGCACTGTTACCCGTGTTCGTTACACCGACTGTCACTTGCAGTACATAAAGTCTTTCATTACCTCCTACAAGACACGTTGTGTTATATCTATATTGCTTTTGCCTGATTGACTGTGACAGTTTTTTTTTCATTTTATCGGGTGCATCCTATATCAAATAAAGAAATCTATTTCCATGTGGAACACACATTATATTAGATGCATGTATGAGTTCTTCCTGATTGGCTGTGACAACTTTAAGTGTATTTATTTTACTAAGAGCTTCTTGTATTACTCTTGTATTATTGCCTGTTCCTTTATGTGCTTTATGCATACAAGGCATAATAAAACACATGTATTTAATACAACATCACACACAATGAGAGATATTAAAGAAATTACAGTCAAGCTGGGTAGTTTAACACCTCAGCATTGCTAGTGAATGGAAAGGAATGTTTAAAATGCAAAATTTATTGACTTTTTAACGGTTGCTATAAGTACTATAAGGTTTAACGTGCAGCAGTTCCACGTTCTGTCCGCACAATGTATTTGCGTGTTTCGAATTACCTCAGAACAAATATTATCTTTTGCTCCACGCAGCATCAAGTGACTGGTCTTTGTAACCATGAGGGAGAGTGTTTACTGCGCGGTAGGACCTGGGTCATTAAATAAAATATTAAGTTTCGCCCTCAATGGTTTAAATAATTTTTACAGCATTATTTCGGCCCTGTGAACTGCGCAGAAACACGCAGAATCCATAATCTGTAGGACTTCTATGACTAAAAAAATGCAAAAATAGGACTATTGGTTCAAAGTTTGTCTGGCTATTTTTCTTTACGCTTGTAACAGCTTTAGAACAGCTGAACGGATTTTCATTAAGCTGTATGGAAAAATCCTCGGACAGATCTGAAATATGAATGTTTGGCCACCAGACCGAGACACGTGTGTTACTGCATCACCTGCACCTTGTGCGTGGGAAACTGCAGCAGCCAGACGGTGCTCAGTGTACATTTGTGAGGCCTGTGTTGCTGATACGCTTTTCGGTTCCACGTGGATGATAACTGCCTAATATCTCAGATTTCTCTTGTTTCGACATGTGTAAGCACCCTGAAATTTGTCTTATGTTCTGGGCTGGATATGTATTTCAAATGCTCCTTTTGTAAGCACATAGCTGTTTCTTAAGGTCCACGACACCGGTGCCTCTGGATGTTCATAGCGCTGCTAGACCCGGAATATTTACAAGACATATCACATTTCAGATAAACCACATATCTTCACAGTGACAAAATTGAAGGGTACAAGTACTGGAAGGAACACGTGGAGATGGAGGAGGACATGGAATGTGTTTGCAAATAGTAATACCAAAGAGAATATAGTTGCGAGAAGCGGTCCCGTTCTTTAACGTGCACACAAATTCACTTCAGGTTTAAGTGACAAGAATAATAAACTGCAGTGAAACAAAACTCCTATTTTAAAATACTTTCTCAAAAGGGGCGGGGACACAACTAGTCATTTATATGCTAAAGTACTCAAAAGTATTTAACACCGTTCTAAGGAAGGGGCTCTTCTAATTAGTATATGACTTAGCCGTAGAAATGCATGTCCCTAGGTAGACTTAATCATGAAAATAAGTCTGTTGGAAAACTTTGGCTATCAGTTCACGCGCAGGCGTCTTGACAGATGCTTGTGAACTGCGGAGTCCAGAAGTCCAATAAGAGCACTGCCTTCTCCAAAGTGACGGGAATTCTTCGGTCTGCAATGGTCAGAACTGCTGAAGATGAAGTGACTGACAGTCATACCCCGTCAATAGGCACTGATCATCAAACCACAGAATTCGTGAAGGAAATATCACCATTCCGTGATGAGAGACAGCAAATACTAAACTCAAGAAAGAAAACGTACTGAAAGTGAAATATTTACCTCATTTCCTTTCAAGAATGGACTGGAGAAGAAGAAATGCTCTCAGTTAAAAAAGAAAACAGGAAAACAGTGAAAAGAATAAACAGCCAGTCAGTGAAAAAGGACGCAGCAAGAAACTGCATACTTGGGAGGGAAAACCGTGACGGAGGCAGAAGAGAAAACGCTGTGCATCATTTGTGGAGACTCATTCCCCCCCCTCCCCGCCATGCATTTTCTAGTTTCCTAATTTTAACATTACTAATGACTGTCGATAATAACAGCTCAGGTGGTGTTTAAGTCTTAGGTAGAATGAAACACGTGATTATAGGGTACAGCGTCGTTTTCCAAGTTGTAACAAACGTAACGGGTGACGTCTCGGACACTTCCTGCTTTACGCCAAATGACTGCGCGTCATCATTACGTAGCCTGTCTTGTGAGGGGTCCAAAGCCTCTTCCAAGGCGAGTTCTCCAAACACTGCAATCTACTGTTTCCTCTTTCAGTTTCCAGGACCTTATAATAAGGTCATCCAGTAGCAGCTTACATCTTATTCTTCGTCTTCTTGTGTCTTTCATCTTTCCTTCAATAACGTGTTTTAGAAGGCAGTTTCTACGCAAGCTGTGACCCATCCATTAGCCTTCCTTCTTTAAATTGTATGTGAGAAGTTCCTCTCCTCCTTGACTCTATGTAACACTTCATTCTTCTCAGGATCGGTCCAACTGATCACCAGCCTTCTTCAGTACCACATTTCAAAACTTTCAAGGTATTTCTGATCTATTTCCGAAGTGTCCAATTTAAATGACTGGTACGGCGTTAATATAGGTATAATATTACATGGTCGTATGCTAAACTAGGCCATGAATGAAGACAATGACTCGCATGGAAGGGTTTAAACTTTTGAACATGGTAACAGCTAAATTTAAAAAAATATTTTGACGCTCACTTGTCTTATGAAACAAAAAGGCCGTGTCAAGGTTTTGGCTCTTATTCACCGGCTCCTTACCTAGGAGGCCCAGGTTCATTCTCCAGGCCCGTTAATGTGGGATTTGTGGTGGATAAAATCGCACTGAGACTGGTTTTTCCCGAGTACTTCGCCCTTCTCCTGTCTCCACCATTCCACCAGCGATCCTGTGGAGATTGTCGTTAAATGACACTTCAAAAGCAAGAAAGTTAACAGGAATCAGTTGTGTGAATGTAAAGCAGATGAGTGTAGATTGACGAAACAGGTACAACTGGTCTGTGGTACGAGTGGCGACAAACCTAGGCAAGACCTGTTTTCATGTTTTCGAAGAACTGTTACAGTGATTCAACGAACTCTGAAGTTTAACCACTTCTTCGGTTAAACTATCTTGTGACTCACACTTTGGATGTTCTAAATTGCTACCGAGTGCGACAATTCAAACACCTTGCGCACGGTCTCTCAAAATCCTTGACTCTAGAGCAGAGATAAAGAATCACTGACATCAACTGAAATTTGCACTGAACATGCTTTTATTTTATCATCCACAGGCATCTGCTGACTCGCTGCTCGCAATTTATAAGGATTAAAATATGCTGGACTTGATTTGGTCCCTTGTTCTTCTGGGTATGAAATTTGGTTTCTCTTCTTAAAAGAAAATAGAATTAACGTGTTTCAGAAGAGAACACTAAGCATATGCGTGCACAGCACGTTTAATTAGGGTGGGCACACAGAGAACTTCATTTTGTATCTTTTTAAGACGATATTTATTGAATAGGGCACGCGGTAGCGCAGGTGGTTGTGGCACTGCGCTAAAAAGCAGAAGGTCGCGGGTTCGATTCCCGATGGTGTCACGGAATTTTTCATTGACATAATCCTTCTGGTCGCACTATGGCCCTGGGGTCGACTCAGCCTTTAACAGATATGAGTACCAGGAATATTTCGTGGGAGGTAAAGGCCGCCGGTGCGTAGGCCTGACAACCTTACCACCTTCATGTGCCGATTGTCTTGAAATCTGGGAGCCTCAACCTCCTGGAGCCCTCAGGGCCTGTCCAGGCCTGTAATGGGACTGCTTTACCTTTTCCTTTTCCTTTTATTTATTGAATGATCGGATGTAAAGGACATTAATTTTATTCGCCGAAGAAAGAGACACTTAACTGGACTTCTCAAATTAACAGCAAAGTTCTATTTAAGAAATATAGACTTGTCAAGCGAGGCAGTGCACGTGTAAACGTAACAATCAGGCGCGTTCGCGTAACCACTGTTGCCATAGAAAAGCAGGAAGTATTACATATGTTGTGTGTGTGTGTGTGTGTGTGTGTGTGTGTGTGTGTGTGTGTGTGTGTGTGTAGCCTTATTTATGCAGCATGCAAAGAGCATGTGCTATACTCTACTGTCATCTGTGTGGCCTGTCCGGCTGTACAGAATTTTTCCACCAAAAAACTACTGAACATAAAATGTGTGTTCTGATTTTGTCTACAACTTTTTCTCAAACATCTCTCATTCTAAGAAGAGTTCAGAGAGATATCACAAATGTTCATTGTCCTTCATGTACAGTGCCCTTTATTATTGTCAGATTTTGATGAAACTTGAATATTCTGGACAGATATTAGAAAACTCCTCAAGTACCAAATTTCGTGACAATCGGTGCAACGAGGGCTGAGTCGTTCCATGCGGACGGACAGACAGACATGGCGAAGGTAATGGCCACTACTCGCAATTTTGCAAAGGCTCCTGAAAACGAGACACACACAACACCGAATTTTCAGACACCAGGGTGTTCCTGTTCACAACCGGCACGCCCCGTGCTCACGCCTATGGTGCTCAGAATGATACTGGGACCTAAGAGTAGGGAAGTGGGAAATGTAAAACTGTCACGTAGAGCTTCATAAATCTTAGGGTTTTTAAAACATTATCATGTTGTATGAATAAAGGAGCACGAGATGGAAGAGTTATGTGACAGACGTAACAGAATCTTTGGAATAGGTAGGCTTAGAATTTTCATTGTTACTAAACGAGAATGGGAGGATACATTGAACTGACGTTAAATAAATGAGTTGGAGGAGTATGGACTTTGCGAGATTTGAGGGTTTGACAGTGGTTGCTATAAAGTTTAGGCCTACCATCCTCTGGTATTACACTAAATTCATTTTGTTCAAGGTAGAGACCAGTCGCAGTCTCTTGCAAGCACCGCAGTGAACCTTGCGACTGAATATAATTCCGGCAACTACTAACTAGCGGAACTTCTCGCGAAGAACTCTGTTCCATGGCGTTAGTCAAGATGCATTTCTTTTACTCTGTTTCAGCCGTAAACACTGATAACTGCGATATAAACAGA
Source organism: Coptotermes formosanus (assembly GCA_013340265.1). NCBI lineage: Eukaryota > Metazoa > Arthropoda > Insecta > Blattodea > Rhinotermitidae > Coptotermes > Coptotermes formosanus. The sequence continues at coordinate 204,517 of BLKM01001624.1, read as the reverse complement.
ACATACCGTTTTATTTCATTTACATTCTGCCTCGGTGGCGCAGTTGGTTGAGGCACTGAGCTACAAACCGGCAGGTGGCGGGTTCGATTCCCGATGGTGTCAGTGGATTTTTTCATTGGCATAATCCTGTCGGTCGCACTATGGCCCTGGGGTCGACTCAGAAATGAGTACCAGGAATATTTCCTGGGGGGTAAACGCGGCCGGTGCGTATGGCTGACAACCTAACCACCTTCATGTGCCGATTGTCTAGAAATCTGGGAGCCTCGACCTCCTGGAACCCTGTGGGCCTGCTCAGGCCTGTAATGGGACTGCTTTACTTTGCTTTGCTTTACTTTACTACTTACTAACTCCGCGGAACAAAGTGCTTTTTGAGGAGCCAGCAGTCTCTAATCAACAGAAAAAAATACCGCCGGCTCTTATGGAACGCGGTGGTTCATTACCGTATTCACAAGTGCCTGCGAACGTCGCGGTTGTGTGTTAGCGCCCCTGCATAGTATTCGCGAAGTTCTGCGGTTTGGGCCTCGGCACCAAAAGCTGGAAGTCTTGAAAGATAATTTTCTTTGTTGTTTTTCTCACTCCATCCAGGCACACGTCGGATGAATATGAGAAACTGCCACTGGTCTCTGTGCTGGACCAGATTATTCGGTCCACATGCTACAGCTTAATTAATTAAAAATTGTTTCAATACTAGTCTCCATGCCACGCTTAGGTTTTGCAAGTATGTATACATACGGCTTACTACAGATTGCTTCCAAATGAGCCCTAGGTAAAATAATACAAAACACAATAGGCAATGTATATATAAAGTGACATTGTCGCCCCTTCGCATAATGTTTATACCTCCTCAGCGGTCCTAACAGGCAGATACTATTTCACTCGAAGAGAGCGTTTTTATTTAAATTTAATTTTGTCGGTATCAATAAAACGTAACCTAGATCATCACGTAAAGTGACCGATTTTTTTCCGATTATGAAAAATTCGGGTTTTCTGTAAAAATTTTCTTAAAAGTCTCAAATTTCAAATTTCACGGTAATTCGTTCAGCGGGAGCTGCGCTGGCACATGCTGACAGACGGACGGAAGGACGGACTAACAGCCAGATAAATTTCACTCGCAGAGGGTACTTTTATGAAGATTTAATTTCGCCGGCAACCATAAAACGTAACCTAGTTTTTCACGAAAAGTGCCCGATATTTTTCCACGATTTCAACCACATTTGGGCTTTCTAAAAAGATTTTCATGGAAGTTGTCAATATCAAATTTCATGTAAATTTTTTGCAGTGGGATTCGCGCTGACATATGCGGACAAACGGACCGGACGACATGACAAAGCTAATAGGCACTATTCGTGACTATGTGAAGGCGCCTAAAAACTGCCACATAAGCAAAGCAAAGCAAAACAAAGCACAGCTCAATAGTTATAAGACACCTAAATACAAACACATATATAGAGTTGAACCCGGTTATAACGACATCGGTTTATACGACACCTCGTCTATAGCGTCAGATATTCTGTCGTACCAGTTACTTGCTCAGTGTTAACCATAACATTATACTCCTCGGTTATAACAACACTCGTTTATAACGATACAAAATATTCAGCCCATTTCATGATGCTATAACCGAGTTCAACTTTATTATAATATCCTCCGTGCACCCTGCATGAGGACGCGGCAGAGGTTCTTGAAATGTCATTATTTATTTATCGACGATATACCATCATAGAGAGATGGCAATTGCCAGCAAGGATTTGGAATGAAGACGTTGTCACCTAGTTTAGGTAAAACCAAGTAAAACACATCATACTCAGCTTCCGATTCGGAAATTGGAAGCGGGACTACCTGAATTCTAAATGAGAGTGGTAACCAATCAGCCACAACATATCAAGCCTTCTGTTAAACAATACCCTGTATAGGGCTGTTAGACGACCCGCTCAACGCTGCTGGTAGAGAAGTTGCCGCAGCATGGGGGCTTTTGTCATGAACATTTGTAGATACGGTGTGGCAAGTTACGGTTTCCTCAAACGTTGTCCCAATAGATATCGCTGCTTCCGACATTGCTTACCAGTGTAATGCACTGCGTTAGGTTACTTTCGTCTGGGTTCATGATACCGTGAAAAGTCACAGGTGGTTAACTTTGCTGCCTCCGTCTTCAGCACGTATGTCACGCCTCTAGTGAGGATGGAGTCAAAAAGTTTTGCGAACACTTTGGTAACCATATACAGAAACATACGGTGTCATAATTCAGAAAGATACAAACTGTATTCTCATCTCCATTAAAACATCATTCACATCTCATTTACTTGATGTACTTTGGTACGTAACATTCTCGTAAAGCCAAGGAAGACAGCAAGGCAAAAAGAGCTTTGAATTTCGAAATTTATATATTCTTCCTCTGGAAAATAAAAACATGAATCATTTGAGTTCGCTTACATTTATTTGATCATTCCGATATTCGTCACTTCCTTTTGACCAGTATTTATAAGTGATATAATCGTATTCCACGTTGCCCGAATTACCGACGGTTAAACACAGCCATGCAACATTCGACCCTTGTTATAAAAGACGCGATCTCAGTTTTATGGTAAAGCAATTTATAATTCTGAAACGTCACGTACATCATTGTCACTTTTCACTGTCGTCGGACTAAGCGGTGGGCCAACCGGGCAGGTGCCCACTGTCGCCAATCTATAAGGAGCGCTAAGTCGTATTTGGAATAGCGGGAAGTATGGTGTTAGTGAACCCAGGTTTTCACGAGCGAAGGTGTATCTCCGAAAATTATCCGCAATTCGGGCATGCGCTCTCCACAATATTCGCCAGCCCTGTCATAGGCGGAAGAGTTTAAAGATTATCGGTTTGAGGGGGGGGGGTAACCAAATTATTAGCCTGCCCGCGGCGCCAACATGTCACAGGCGGGCCCTGTTTAGGATGCTATCATTCTCTAAGTGTACGTAGCCTCGATGGTGGAAGGAACGGTGAAAATGAATTGGGAAGGATTTGAAAGGAAGCAGTAATGACCTAATTGAGGTACGGTCCAGGAAATTTGTTGCGGGGGCTAGGAACATTTAGGAGAAACAGTGGAGTTTTCAGTTTTCAGGCTGAGATTCGAAACGGACGCCTTCCGAATACAAGCATGGAGGCTACTGTTACGCGAACGTGGTCAATATAGATGTATTCTGAATTCCGATGAGTCACATCTGAAATTGTCAGAATTGCTGACACTTGAACAAGGCACAATCCCGTATTAGGGAACAGGTGCGATGGAAGATCCATTTAAAGGCAGTAGAATACTTAACGTTTTGTAACGTTACACACAAAGTTTTTACTATTATCTCACATTGAGGGAGAAACAGACACCGAGCGTGTTGGAGAACACGGTGCTGAGGAAGGTACTTGCGCAAAGCAGGGACAGGGTAACAGGGGGATGGCGAAGGCGACATAACGAAAGGCTTTAGTATCTCTACTCCCCAACAAATATTATTCAGGTGATCAGATCTAGAAGGCTGAGACTGCTAGGTCATGCAGCTCGTATAGGGAGGAAAGAGGTGCATGCAGGGTTTTGGTTGGGAAACCTGAGTTAAACATACCACGTGGAAGACACAAGCGTAGATGGGTGGCTGATATTAAAATGGATCTGCAATAAATGGGATAAGGGGCATGAAATGGATTGATCTGGCTCAGGATACGGATAGGTGGCGGGCTCTTGTTATGCGGTAATGAAAATTCGTGTTCTATATAAAAGGCGAGAAATATTTTGACTAATTAAGGACCTATTAGCTTCTCAGGAAGGATTCTGCTCCATGGAGTGAGCTTGTTGGTTGGTTGGTTGGTTGGTTAGTTAGTTAGTTAATTAGTGGGTATTATTCCAATTTTCAACCACTATAAACTTTAATTACTTCTCTAGAATAAGAAGAAGGAAACAAGAAAGAACAAAGAATGGACTACGTGCTTTTCCCAGATCCTTGACCCCAACATGCTAGATGACATATGGTCAACATCTGTCAGGAAGGCCATCCGTTGTTGGTGTCTAAAACTCGTAACAATGCGGTGAAGTAGGACTAACGTATTGTCTGCAGTTGAATCTACATGATCCGACACCGAAAGACCTTCGGCGCCTCCCATAAATCCAACCCCTCGTCCGCACCTTAGGGTTATGTGGAGATTGTAAAGGGTGTGGAGAGGGTGTCCTGACGGGGGCTACCCTCACACATATTAACAGGTGTGGGAGGGTGCCGTGACGGGACCACCCTGACGCATGCTGGCAATCTGCACCCTGGGTCACGTGAGAGGTGGTAACAGGTGTGGAGTGGATACCTGTAGAGGGTTACCACGACACATGCTGACTAACGGGGCTCTGGTCTACCTAAGCCAAGGTGGCAAGTATCGTGCCGAAGGCTGCATGGCACTGGGGTAGTCAACAGCAGTGTCGTAAACGATCCCCTTGGGGAACCTGGCCGCACCCCATTGTATGTAGGCCTTCCGTCCGCGTGGGGCTCCGCAGGCGGTGACCGTATTCTTTTTCCCAGATGTCGCAGGAGAGCTCCTTAAGTGGGGGCTCCAAGAGATACCGAATTCATGAACGCTCTGGGAATGGGCATGTGTCTCCACGGAGGCCCTGTAGAGGAACCAAGAGCGGGTCTTCTTCCCTGGGGTCTTTGAGAGATGTGTAAAAGAGTGCTCTGGAGACGGAGCGTCTCTCACTACGGGGCTCTGAGACGGGAACCTGGACGGGGGGTGGGGGATGGGGGGAGAGGATCTTTTTCTGTGGACTTAGAAAGGTACGTAAAGAGGGCTGTGGAAATGTAATATCTTCTTCTAAGTAGTGGCTCCGTAAGCGGCACCTGGAGGAGGGAGTTTCTTTTCTGGGGACCTTGAAAGATCCATAAAGAGGGCTCTGGGGGTGGAGTATCTTTCTCTACGTACGGGCTGTGTAAGGGGAACCTGAAGGGGGGTTTCTTTCTGGGAACTCTGAGAAACATGTCAGGGAAGGCAGTGGAAGGGGAGCATCTCTCTCTTATGGTGGCCCCGTGAGGGGAAGGTGGAGGGAGGGCTGCGTACTGAGGACTCGGAGAGATGTGTGTCAGAAGCCTCTGGAAACGGAGCATTTCTTTTGCAGGGGCTCGATAAGGGGAACCTGACATTTTTAAGCAAGGGACGGCTCGGCCAATGCGGTTATTGGGCCGGAACGTGTACGTGATATATTTTTTTCTATGTGTCACTTAGAGTGTTTTGGGCTTATGTTGGGCCACAACACTCTAATAAAGCATTTGTATTTTAGGGAGCACAAAGGACCTAAGTTCGTCGCGCCTTTAAGGGCTCGAACCCATTATATCATATTCTAAGAGCTCTGAGTGGCATATGCTTGGGTTCAGAATTCTAAGACCTCGGAGTGGCATATGCTTCGGTTCAGAATTCTAAGACCTCGGAGTGGCATATGCTTGGGTTCAGAATTCTAAGACCTCGGAGCGGCATATGCTTGGGTTCAGAATTCTAAGACCTCGGGGTGGCGTATGCTTGGGTGCAGAATTCTAAGACTTCGGAATGGCATATGCTTGGGTGCAGAATTCTCCCCAAGCACCTGATATCCACACTTCTCTTTCATCACGCAACGTCTTAGCGGAGACACAATCTTGCAATTACTTACATCTCTTAAGCCTGTAAGATATATTTTTCTATATATGAAACTTGACGCTCTTATAGCAGTGATGATTCAAATTCTGCCTTCTCTATTGTGACATCTTTCTGATAGGTGTTTCGGGCAGGTATATTTGTTTGATGACGCCATTAATATCTCAGACTATCGAGCGTTAAATTATCAGATGACAAGTAAATAGTACATTGGAAAGACGAGGAAGTAAATGATCATGGTCTAATTTAAGGTACTGTGCTGTTACTTTGCTGCACTGAGAAAATCCAGGAAAAGACCTCAAAAGATTCAGTATCTTGTCGTATTGGGCAGAATCTTCTTATGTGCTATCACAATCCGTTTCGCTTTCCATTGTTGTTTGTAATGTACCTCAGGTGTAAACAGCTTATAGAGGCAGTAGAAAAAGCGAGTGTACTAACAAGAGAAACACCATTAACATCCTGCTTGATAATGTTTCGTGTGTTCAAAGGCTGTGAAAAGTAAAAGTTAAAGACAGCCTTTACCAGAAGCAGTTTCATGATTTCACAACAGCAACAAGATGAAAACGTTCGTTATAACTTTTTATTCCTGTACAACCGTCTGACGAAAGAATAGGTTAGACAGTTGTTGCGTCTTAGACGTAGGAAGCTTAAGAGAATCGGTAAGAAAATAAGTTGATATGCCACATGCAATTTCATAACTCAGAGCCCACACTCAACACAGCCACGCCTAAATCTGGAGAATTCGTCACCGAAAAATTACGAACTCTTTCCAGCACTGAAGTAAAATATTGGCGGCTACTGTTTTAAAAATGATCGCGAAGTGGAAAGAATTGTGAGACGAGGCTGCTAACGCAGGACATGGACTTCTACCAAGAGGGAATGGAACTGCAGGTATCATCATCTGAAGAATTCCCCAGTTTTGCTGAGAACTACGTAGAAAAGTAGAAGTTAGCAGTACATTTACATTTGAACTGTTCTTATTAGAGCAGAATATTGAGAACCGAGAGCACACGAAATGTAAACACATTACGAATATATGATCAGTATCTTTTTAGAAGTGAGTAACACCAGCAAACTCCCTATATTTGTTTAACTTTGTGCTCAGCTGACATCTTCTTAAAGTAAATTACAGAGAGGTATGGTTACAACGCCATCGATTTATGCGACACCTCGTCTCTTGCGTCAGATATCTGTGGTACCAATTAATTAGTCGCTATTAAACATAACATTACATTACACTCCTTGGTTAGAACAACACGCGTTTATGACGACACAAAATATCCAGTCCCTATCACGAAGTTATAACCGAGTTCGACTATGTGTTCTGTATGGATAAGTACGCCTGGCAATATGCTCAAGCAGCTGACACTTTTAAACCACTGCAGTATAAGAATATGGGTGGCCAGTTTATCCCCCTGGAGCAGTGTTCGAAGCAAACTTCGGGCAACAATGAAATGAAAGTTCCAGGTGCCCAAATTCTAGTAATCTCCCATGGACAGGTTAAATGTACGTGTCTCATTGTTATATAAGAAGCTGCGGGTTCCTATGGCAACCCTGCTCACAGCAGTGGTCACTACGTGCGTGTCGCCTGCTGTAATATTAAAGGCATAATATTTGTGTTCAAACGTATTTATTTATCAAGTGTGATTATCAAAATAGACAGAATGAGGATATAAGCAGTCTGTCTGTTTACAGGTAAGTAGGAACTGAAATTTTAAACATATTATTTATTTGAATTCCATGATTCTGACGGTTAAGCGCTAGCATACACACTAAACTGAGTATGTTAATTTTACTAGCAACATTCTTGCCTACCAACATGTGACTCCGGAAAAGACAAGGGTAATTCCTAAATAGTAGTATCCAAATGACATTATTTTTTTGTTTTCGAGAAGTAACCACTTTTATATCCGGGATTCGAACCCGTGGGATGGGGGGAGGGGGAGGCGAGATTTTCCGAACCCATCTAGTGCGGCCCCGAGGCTCACCCAGCCTCCTGTAAAGTGGACAACCCTTCTGTTTACTGGAGGTAAAGCGGCCGAAGCCTGTGTTTACGTGTTTAAGTATTTATGTGTTCGACAGTTCTTACAATAACCAGCTACTTTTTCGCTGTATCATATTAACCGATCTGCCTTTCTAGTGGAAGGTACTGTGCTCTGTGTGACGTAAGAATTGAATGTTTGAATAAAATGTAAATTCATTTTAATTTTTAGAGGGCCATTGCAATATTTTTGCAGAAATGTAGAACCCACAGGCAGTTTCAGTGACTGAACTGCAAGATCGGATGTGTAACGAAGGCTTAACAACCGTCAGTTTCACACGTTTACGTATCACTATAGAAGCACGAAAAATAGATCTGAGGAAGGGAACTGTTTGCAGCTTTAAATAAGGTATAAAGAAGTATATAAATAGCAGCTAATTGGCAAAAACATGCAAATAGGAAGCAACATAGTAGGCTGCCATAAGTAGCACCACAAGAACAGCAAATTTAAAATATGACAAGCCTGAATATTGAAGAAATAATTAGACACGGAAAGACTGACGTAACACAAAACAGACTCCTACAGCTTTCACCGAATACTATCAGTGGGATACAGACATGTAAAAAGGAAGGTGTAAGAAGTGTTACTGAAACTGCACACCACCAAAAGAACCGTATACATACATCACACAAGTCCTGTACAGAATAAAGATAAACAGAATTGAATAGAGCATATAAGGTTCGTGTTGAAGTGGTGGTAGTGTAGCCGGAATAATGACTATGCCACGGGCTAGACGGTCCAGGGTTCGAATCCCGGTAGGAACAAGGGAGTTTTTTTTTTCCAAAAACGTCCATAGCGGCTCTGGGACTCGGCCAGCCTCCTACTCAATGAGTACCGGGATTCTTTTCGGGGGTAAAGCTGCCGGGGCGTAAAGTTAACCTGTCTGTCTAGTGCAGAGTTTAAGAAGAGTGGAGCTATAGCCTATCTCTACTCTTCCTATATGTCTCCACGGCGCGGACAGGTGAAATTTTACCTTTGTATATGGCTTGTATAAATAGAATTGGATACAACACATGGGGCGTGTACAAAATAAAGACAAAGAACTGAGTAGTGTAGAGCACATAGAACTTATACAAAATAAAGGCAAGTGAAAACCCAAAAAACAAACGTTGCAGTTGACGGGGGAATAATGCTGCTTTCTATTCGGAAGGATGTGGGTCCAAATCTCGGTCCGCAGATCGGCTATCTAGAGTGACATGCTTCCTGCTCTTCCTCAGTCCGTTGCACCTCAGAATAAGCGACGGCTGCCTATCTTTCGCATTCTCTTAATCCATTAGTCACTAATCACCTTATGAGTCGTAGATATCTGCTGAAGCATTGTTAAATATGCCATTATAAATAAATAATATTAGTACCACACTGAAATACAGCGCACTGGGATGAAAATATCTCGGATGCTAGAGAAAAAGTTGGAGCGACCAACTACACACGCAGGAATTAGTGTGTTCCAGGTTATGACGCCGTACAGCTTGGTAAACAACACCGATGTTGCGGAGGAACATGCTTCCTGCACCTACAGACTCGAAGAGTGACACTGAATAAGCAGAGAAGATGTTCCTCCAAAACATAGGGCAATTTCGACACTGCCCTGCGTCACAGCGCCGTCGTCTCCTTCAGTTATGGAGCACGAGGAACAGGCCAGTTCAGCGAGAAATGACCCAGTTTCTAGGCAGCTCTTAAAGTGCCTGCGTAACGCATGCAGCTGTTTGGCTGCCCCCCTACTGAGCAGGTACATTTTACCTGGGAGGCATGTGTGAGGCCTGCCGCATTCCTGCTGACAGATGTATGCAGTACGTAGTATGGCGGCTCGACCACACCTGTCAACTGTTTAGCCAATAGCAGCGCTGGAATTCACATTGCTTTGGTGGACTACCAAGGTCCAAATTTATATCCTTCGAGTGAGCACGTTCAGAGGTACACCGTCTAACAACAAGCACGCTGGGCTGCATGTGTGACGGGAGGCATAATAAACCAAGCTATGAATCTATACAGCAATGTCCCTGACATTGAAGGCGTTAGGGAAGACGGCGCGGAGGAAGTTACGTGACGGCTAAGAGGGAGGAAATTAGAGGAGACTGGAGAACTACATAATCATTTAAACTACTCGCAAAGTAATATTGAGGTGATCAACCCCAAGAGGGTCATATGGGCGGGGCACGTGTCACGCATGGCAGGGAAGAGAAATGAGTACAGGGTTCTAGTAGAGGAACCTGAAAATCGCACCACTTGGAAGACCTAGGTATAGCTAGGACCATATTCTTAAAATCTGTCTTCAAGATACAGAATGGGAGGATTTGATGTGGATTCATCTGGCTCTGAATAGGGACCAGTGGCAGATGCTGGTGAACGTGGTAATGAAACATTGGGTTCCACAAAATCAGGCGACTTTCTTGACCGGCTGAAGAAGCATCGTTTTCTCAAGAAGGATTCTGTGACAAAGTTAATTAATTTGTCAAAAGAACTGGTAAAGTGATTTACATTTATGTCAGTTTATCTTAGCGGCGTCTATAACGATAATCTTCTTCTGGAATGCCATAAAGGAAATTCCATCATCAGAAAGTAGTAGATTCCATTGAAACGTCTTACATACTATGCGTCATCACATCGCAGACGACTGTTACGATGAACTTACAATTAAGCCGCAAATTGGTTTAATACAAAAACAGACGAACTGGAGGAGTTTGAGTCGAGCCAGTGCGAATTATCAAGCCCTACAGTAAGAAGGATTCAGTGAACAGTTCCCGTCCCGGAGTTATTTGAATTGTTCCTTCCGCACATTTCTCCTTCTTGGATACTAAATTCAGCCTGGCAAGGTTTACATTGATATTGCTTAAAGTCTTTAAACATTTTTGTTTTGGTAATCGTTTTCGATTTTCCTCAGTTCGAGACCAATTACAGATATTTAAAAGCACTGTCACCATATGGTACCACTGAAATAAATAACAGGAAAGGTGTGCGATGTAGTATCGTGTATTTCCTACAGTCTCAACCCAGTGATCAAGAATACGTCTGTGTCACTTCTTGCACTGCTTTTAATTCAGTACTTTAGAAAGGATGCTTAAATATCGCATTTTCTTATGCATTTCTTTAAAATTTCAGTCCAATACACACGCAATTTCAAGAATTAGATATCGTTTTATTAAACATGTGTGACATAAGATGGAAGCAACAAGAATTTTCACTGCAGTTTACTTTAAAAAAATCTGTGTGAAGAAAGGGCACTTCATCTGGTCCAGTTTTTAAGAAAAAGACAGCGGAATTAAGAATGTGCATCAGGAATGGGACATATGAAAACTGCATACGAGGTGTTGATCAGGAAAACAACGACTGAGACCACGTAGAATGCATAGGCGTAGAAAAGAGGACAATTTGATTTGGTTTTTAAAGAAATAAGAGGGGAGGAGTTAATCGAATTCATCTGACTCAATATAGGTATCAGTGACGGGCAACTGAATACAGTAATTTAACTTATATCCCTTAAAGTTCGGACAAATTCTTGGACAGCTGAGCAAATATCGGCTTCTCAAAGAGGACTATGCTCATGAAATTACACTAAAAATGAGCTGTTGCTTGCTGCCGGCGTTTTCATGAATACATTATTGCATAAAGCAGTGTTTTAGTTGCCATTCGGCAGTGATGGTTTGCATTGCGCAGGCCAGTAGGCACACAGCTTGCATCTCATATATAACACTGTGCCACATACAAGCTGCAGTCAGAACTTGTTCAGTCGCCGGGTACACAGCTGGTCAAGATGGCGCAGTGGGTCACTAGGCCTGTCCAATATTGCGGTCTGATCAGTGTAAAGCAAGCTGTTAGACACTTACTTGGTACTGAAGGCCGCTGAAGTTTCAACAGTGAATTGCTGAACGTAAAGTCTGTTTAGAAACCAATTTATATGCACATGAAATTTGCATCAAAACAGACTTCCTAAAAACATGTGAGCGCCGTAAAGCATACGAGATTTGAGGTTTCCACATCGGTGAATGTGAATGTACTTTGCGATATGACTGCAGGCAATCTGGTAGGCTTGTTTCGACGTTCGAGTGGAACCTGGCCACTCCCATTATCAGAGCAGTGTTTAATCTACTTTAATTCCGAGAACATATATAAAAATGCGCAATAAAATAGCTTAATAAACTTACTGCACTAGCGAGGACTCGCGCATATATTCCAGCGTCGTTTATTTTTGAAATATGCCATTCATATCGTAACTACTATCAGTTTTGCCCTCTTCTTTTACAAACGTACACAAGGCCAATAATAAAGTTTGTTACCACGTTCTGTTCTTCTTCGTAAATACCACGAAATATGACTCCTAACAAACATATATAGCAACAAAATAGGAAGTCAGACAGGTCAAGCCCTCCCTCCGATTTCAGATATTTTCATAATCCGAAAAGTGGAAGATTTTATTGTCGGTCATTCAAGGACAATGTCTCAACTCTGGCTTGTATTTTGTGTCGAATCGTGTAAGAGGATGATCACGTTCGATGGAACTGAAATGATCTGGGAGAACGATTCGTGGCTGTATCGAGATGTTCTTGCATTATCGTGGTGGAACTGAGGAAAGTCACAGGAAACCTTAGTTAGGATTTTCGGAATTCCTTTCAAGGTCGGGACCGGGCTGAAAATTGGAAAGCGAGACCTTGGCTTATAAAAGTTCCGAGGAATCACAGGACAGCTGGCAGTTACAAGAATAAATTCCCAGGAACAGAAAAGGGAAGTTTCAGTACTCTCCAGTTTCAAATAATTTAGATCCATTTTCCAGACGCCTGCTTCACATACTTTTGTTATCATTTATTGTAGACATACAGAGTTCATATTATTGAAAATATAATAAGAAGCAGATATAAAGCTCTAAATGGGGGCGTAAGTTTTTGTTCCTTTTTTACGTTTAAATGTCACCTATACTGAACAAGACGCTAAGGAGATTACTTGAACCGAAGGGACAGGAAGTCAGAGGAGGTTAGAGAAAAATGCACATTGGTAATGTGTAATTTTCAAGAAATAATATTAGAGTTATGACAACAAGAAATATCAGAGGAACGGATCATTTAGCACGAACCAGGGAGAAGAAAACTGCATAATAAATATCATCAGAGATACCTGAAAAGATGCGGACCCCTTGGAAGACCTAATTGTACATGGAAGGACACCTTTTAAGTGGTTCTTAAAGAAGGAGGATGTAAGTGTGCACTGGATTAAACTGGCCCGTGAGAAAAAATTAATGGCTATTATGAAGCTCCGTCTCTTTGAACACCTGAACCTACTATACTGCACAAAAGTCTGTCTGCCTTGCCACTTTTTCTGTAATCCTTACTGAATCCTCCTGTTACCAAAGACTCACTAACCAAGCCAGGATCTGTTAAATTGCTGGAAAAAAAAAACGCGTTGAAATTCAACGGATAATCACTTCTTCCGTATCTTCATTCATCACATCCTTTCCCTAAACCCCCTTACCTAAATCCACAATTTGTAGTAAGATAAAAGGGATCCCTTTTAGCTTATTACAAATTGTGGATTTAGATTTATACACACTATTTTGACGTTTAGAGATGTGGATAGTTCGTATCTCTCACATAAGTATTGGTGGGTCTAGGCTCTTTAGCTTGTTACTGTGTCTCAAGATTTTATTACACCTGAGGAGTAAAATAGGTAATTTTTTTAAACTTAGTGTCTGTGTGGACTGGGAGAATGACAACAGCCCTTACAGACATTAGTGGTATCTCGGGAGTGACACCTTTGTCAAAAACGTTTAGTGTGCTGTTGAAAAATTTCTTGCTTTTACCGGAATTCGAACTCCAGATCGCCCAGTCCATAGCACTGGCTTCACTTTATGAACAGGAAACAATAATTGCAAGTTTTAATGGAATCCATCCAGTTTCGCTGTGACAGTATTTATCTGAGGTACTGAGAACAAAATACACAAGAAAGGGGAGCGAAAGTAAACCGATACTACAAAAAATGCTAAGTAAATAACAACACACAAACACGTATAGCTTACAGTAACTTTGGATACGAATGCAATTCAACAAGTAAACACCAAAAGTCAATAAAAATCAAACAACAAATATTTAGAGGTTTCAAGAGAATTCACGCTCGTCCAAAATACACCAGGCAACAGAATCTTCAAACAAATAAAAACCAGTCAACACAAATTTAAAAAGTTTAGGAACAAAAAAGAAAAATATATAATAACCAACAAATATATATATGAGAAATGTCTAATATATACACTTCTGTGCTATAACTTTATAAAATTGGGAAAAATTTTAGATGTCACAAATTTCAAAACATGTACCTGAATATTTACTTATCTTTTAAACCATGTATTTTAGTCCCTGATGGTGGTCTATAAGACCGACACATGTAGCATTTATTGATGGTAGTATTAAAAGTTTGTGGTGTTTGAAGGCAATACACACGCGAATAATAACAACTGCAAGAATCTCATCAACTTTCTCCGCACCATATCATTTACATCACAGTAAACATCGTTCAAGGCATTCTGTTTGCTAACTGGAATGTCTTCACTCAGAAAGGAATGAAAGCAACGCACAACAAGAACATTGTCACAAGAGCGTAGAGTCATTATCGCCGACCAAGGGTAACGCAACGAAGCTGGCATTAACGTAAACCTTGCATTACGTGAGTCACGCCACAAATATTCGTCATTACGACGCAGCTTACAATTAACCACTTTAACTTCATTTTTCAAGAGGGGAACAGCTAACGTGTCAAATTTTCTTTACGTGGAGCTGCAGTACTTACCCCGTTTTCATGCGGAACGAGTCAAAACAACGCAATAACTTTGAAGGTTAAAGGTAGTAAAAATGTATGAATGCGTGTAATTAGAATCGTTTTTTTAGACTGCCGTAAGAGGAGTGCCAAAGATTTTCAACTCCTGATGATCTTGACATGGTGTGTAATTCTGACAACATATTGGAGGAAACTGACGTATTTTCACTATGTTTGTCCAGATCCTAAAGCTTCTTGTACCCTTTGCTTCAGCGATCAACAGGAAAGGTTACAGAATCCCGCTCCAAGTAAACTTCCCCCCCCCCCCCCCCCGGCGCAACAGCCACCAATGGGCCAGGACCTCCTCATTATCGAGGCTTCACGATCACACTCGGGCAAACCACATTCTGTAGGACTCCTCTGGACGAGTGATCAGCCCCACGCAGAGACCTCTACCTGACAACATACAACACTCACAAGAGACAGACATCCATGCCCCCGCTGGATTCGGACCCACAATTCCAGCAAGCGAATGGCCGCAGACCCACGCGTTAGACAGCGCAGCCAGTGGTATCGGTCCCTCAAGGAAACTGGTCCAGTAAATTTAGTAACTATTGCGTATCCTACTAACTTCGTGAAGCAAAGTCCGTAAGAAGCTAGCATTCTTTCAGCCACTCAAGGAAGTCGAAGACGTTCATTCAGGTGTTCACAGCAGCCCGCTACTGTCTCCTGTTCTGGATAACACCTGTCCTGACTTTCAGCTCCAAAGAACAGTGTCTTAAACTTCGCGTTAGGATACTGCCCGTCTGTTACGCAACACGAAAATTCATTACAATTTCCATAAAGTCCCACACTGCATCTTTTCCTGAATCTGCTAAATCTAGTGAAAAATTAACAGCAGCTTCTTTATGATTTGTTTTAATATTATCCTCCCACCGAAACCCAGTTGTGATAAGTGGTTTCTTTCTTTTATCTTTCCATGAACAGAGAATTTCTTAATCTGTTGTGTATAGAAAATGCAGTGTGAGATATTAATTTGTCATTGGCATAATTCTTAGATATTTTCCTGCCAGTACACAAGTACGTCCACATTATTATTATTATTATTATTATTATTATTATTTGTTTTCACCTTTATACATGGTGTTTACAATTACATACTGCCACCTGTAACAAACCATGTTTCTAGGGTATATGGTGCTGTAGCTATTCTGTAGTTACAGTTTATGCTACCTGTAATGCAGTATGCCGATCCCAGCGGCCGCGCGGTCTAAGGCCTAGGTCTGCAGCTGAGCGCTTGCTGGGATCGCGGGTTCGAATCCCACCGGTGGCATGGATGTTTGTCTATTGAGTATTTGTGTCGTCAGGTAGAGGTCTCTGCAACGGGCCGATCCCTCGTCCAGAGAAGTCCTACCGACTGTGGTGTGTGTCTGAGCGTGATCAAGTGAAAATAAACAACCTCGACACCTACTGTGAGTAGGTAGAAGAGGTAAGGACTGCGAACGAAGGATGTAATGCTTTTCCCGTTTTGTACTTTTACATTAGTACCTGACGAGTCTGTGTACAGTGCCCAATATGTCGTGCTTTCCAGGTATGTTTCTTAGGTATTTTATGAATGATTTCGGAATGCATAATTTCCCCCTGTTATTACTGGTCTCCCTTTTGTTTTTACATTCCACATTAGCTGTATTCATCTTGTAAGGGCTTTGCATTATAAATCTTCTCAGCTTCTTTCTTTATGACGTTTCTTTTTCACTATAACGGACTATGATGTCAGGTTTATTGTTAGGGATGATTCCGTCAGTTCTAATTTGTTTATCCCAGTACATGGTTACTTTACTTTCATGACTTATTTTCAAACAAATGCACAAACTTATGGAGGTAACTTGCTTACCGAAACATAGGTGGGCGTGATTAATAAAATGATCAATAAGTTTGTGCATTTGTTGGTTTGACTTGAAAATAGAATAATACGCAGGTGTACAAAATATAAAATTCATGATCTGTGTTTATTTTTCTATATTATTATTATTATTATTATTATTATTATTAGATTGCTAATTATGCTCTTTCTGACTTACTTAGCACGCCATTCGCCATGAAGATCCATTGGGAGGTGAAGTCTAATAACAGGACCTCAGTCCCTTTACGCGAATTCCGACGTGGTACCTTATACGACATCACAGTCGCTTTCAGTGAGATCCTTTGCAGTGTACTATTCAGTGAGCACTGCAATATGCGGCGCTATACAGACAAACGCTACTCAGATTCTAAAGACAGAACTGTGTATATAAGAAAAACAATGTGCACAGGAGGCAGTAGCTTAAACAACTGTCCATTCTGAGCAAGAACACAACATTGTATTTCTCAGCCCTCTAACGAACGGTAGTTAAATCTGTCTCTCTGCAGTGCCTGAAAGGAGAAGGCTTACAGCGCCATGGACGGTCTGGGTGCTTCGGTGAAGAAGAAACCCTTCTCCCGCCGGAAATCGAAGTCTGGACTCTCCAGTCCGTAGCCACCCACTATAACAATCTACATTATCTCACCTGTTCTTTAAAGAACGTAACTGTTTTATGTGACAACTGCTATAACCTTGGTAAGTTCTGTGTTTTGCTCACAGAGTGTATGTATGCGTTTCTTATGTGTCTCAGGGCTAATAAAGTCTATAACTAAATACTACTGACCGGTTTTTCTTTGAATTTATTTTGGAAAGAAATGCATTCGACATATTAGATGCATTTATAAGTGCTGGAAACTTAGAATTCTAACTTAAAATCATGTTTTTTATCACTTTTGTTCAAAATGTTAATACAAGGATTTCAAAATATTTCAATAATTTTCGTATAGTTCTTGAATCTATTGTCTAAGAAGCGAAGTATTTCGACTTTACAGCGTTTCACACCCTGAACAGCAGCGGCTGTCGCGTCAACAGTTCCCTTCTAACAGCCGTTATATTTAGGGCTAACAGGAAGCGACAGTGTTTATGTGAAGGTTTTATTAAATTACTTCTGTTTCGACACAACCTTCGTCTTCTTCGTCCAGGTGTTTACCTTTCGTTCGTGTTGTATTAGTTTGACTGCAGGTATTCTGACACACTGTACCCTACGATTTCGTTTTATTGTTTTCAATTTACAATTGCAAGCGATGTAAACTTTGCAATTAATTGTCGTAACGTTTTTTTGGCTATTTCTCTTTTAATTAAAATCCTTTTATTTCATTCTAAAACATTCTGTCTGATCTTTGATAGAGAGTGTCCTTTTTCACTGAAAGCTTTAATTAAATTCTTTTTTTGTGTTCCTTTTTGATACAGTCCATATTTCAGAGCAGCTGGTTACACGAGGTCAGGGGTGCACAAATCACGGGCGCCAGCTGGACGCGCGACTAAATTTGTACGGTGGCACCTAGCATTTTTGGGTCCTCAGCATTGAACTTTCTTCATGTCACCTTTCTGGCGACCAGATCTTTGAAGTGGCTCTTAGATTTTTGGAAAATTTTTGTACCCCTGTAAGTAGCTATCCTTTCTTTCACGTATCAACACTAAAATGATGTTTCGGGTAACATGAAGTGCAGGGAATTTCTTGGCAGGCTAAGCAACTGTCGCTGTCTCACGCAGGACTACGCTCTATTGAGTTAATTAGGTAATAAAACCCTATTTTTCTGTTAGCCTGTTTACATGTAGGCTGCAATTTCTGTTCTTCCCCTACCATACTCGCCTGTTTTCAGTTAGATATCAGATATCAGCATTGCTGCCTCTATCTCTATGACACACCCAACGCTGGCGCACCTAACTTTTGCGCCTCTAATGCGTGGCGCCTTTTCTGCACCCACCTGTCTCTGTGGCAGACACAAGTACGAGTACAAGAGGTCGGCGTTCGCACGAGTCTTATTCAGGAGAAATGACTACTTGTCTGGTTGGTTTCATCCAAATGCGAATGAACGCTTGAGAAAGCCAAATCTATTGACCAGAGAGTACTTTCTGGTGTATTTAAAGTCATACCTGTCTCAGAACTTGGATGTTACTTCAGTTTATTAAGCAACACACGTGTTTTTTACACTTACACATTTCATCTTGCTATTAGGCCTACTTCTGGCTGAAGAACATGTCATAGACAGGGACGTAAAAATGTCGTAACTTCCCACCGAATAATTTTGGGCTGAGTCTTTACTAGTGCGAATGGGTTAGACGACAGTATTGTGAATGGGTCTTAAATATACGTGGTGTTAGGGTGTGGACTGACTTATTCATACGGCATAGGCTAGGTACCAGCTGTGGCTCGGGCTAGTCTCCGGATTTAGTCAAATGTGTGGAGCATCTGACTGTCTTTAATACATTAGCTTCTCATTCTGGAAACTCTTCCACAAAATGTGATTACTGCTGCACGCTGACAGGCGTCAGATAAACTGTACTTCTCGTTGAACATATATTTCTTAAAATGATTCATCATTCAGCGTGCATAATCATACAAGACAATAGGAGACCATCATTGTACACAAGAGGATATAATTGTCTCATTTATTTATTTATTTTCATACATGTATTGGCCTCTGAACGACCCTCTGAAGGTAAAAGCAACTAAATTACCAAAGGGATTTCCTAGGAATTTTATATTAACCTTTTAAAGACGAAACGCGTCTGTTTTATACAAGGACTTATTGCGTACCGCGCAGTAAACAGTCTCCACATCGACAAAAGTGATCTCTTCATTTCATATATGGCAAAAATTGTTTTTTCTGAGATCCGTACAAAACAGCACATAAATACAGTGTATGCACCGTGTAGAATTTTTGAATGTTAAACCTCGTGGTACGTGAAGTAAGCGCTAGGTTTTAAAAGGTTAATATTAATACATAAATTACTTCAAATGTTTATATGTTATTATTCTGAGAATTATACGGAACACTCAGACGCACCGCGAGGGAAAAATTTAGATTTCTGAATGTTACAGTGGGTGGAGCATATGTTTACTACAGTGTACTGTGTAGATTAACTGCGCGCTGTCTTAAATTAGCGATGAAATTAACAACTCGAAACATCTCATGTTAACTGAGGCCTGTCCACAAGTCCAAGAACTGGAATCTTAGTGCGTTGCAGCCATTATTTTCCTACGTAATTATGCGAAGGTCATATTTTAAAAGAAACCATCAGACAATCCGCCGGGGGGGGAGGGGGGACAAGCAAGCACCTTCAACTTGACAGAGACCTTGGTCCTTAATCTTCTACTCTGCATTATTATTATTATTATTACAGCAGAAAGCCTTCCGTCAAACTCTGACTCATCACCGACGCTGTTAGTAGTGTCGCCTGTACAGTGTACTAGGGAGATAATTAAGTAATAAAGTGCAGAGGATGTGTAAGGAAGCGGCCGTGGCCTATTCTGAGGTACCATCCGGCAAATTTACGCTGATGGACTGAGGAAAACCACAAAAAAATCCTCAGTGAGAATAGTGGGTGATGTGGCCAAGTTTCGGAGCCGGGATAGCTCAGTCGGTATAGTGACTCCCTGCGGAGTGGTGGATACGGTGCTCAAATCCCAGCATAAGAATTTTCTCGTCTCCAAAACATCCGTACATACTGTGGGGCCCACCCACCCTGCTATTCAATGTTTATCCGGTTTCTTTCCCGGGGGTAAAGCGGGCGAGGAGTGAAGTTGACCACTCACCTTCATGTAGTGCTGCAGGTGAATGAGTGGAGCTGTACCGCTGCTCCTCCTATATGCCTTCGTGCCATGGACAGCGACAAATTTACCTGTACCTGGTCAAGGTTCAAAGTGGGAATTTCCCAAATACAATTCAGAAGCACTTAATCTTGAGCCATATTACGTGGTTTGTACACAGTGTCACCACTTTTAGACTCATATATTCCTAGGGTCAACGATTTGTACGAAGTTCACCAAATGACCACAAACACATGTGCCGCTGAGTTTCGTTTCCGAAACTGCTCAGGGGATTTAAGTGAAATCCGGCGTTTGGGCATATACTTCCTATATATTGCCCACAAAAGCTTCGAGAGCCCCTGTGAATTAGTACATCCGCCACTGAATCTGCCCGCCACTGCTGTGACTCATAGCATTGTTCCCCCTTCCGCTTGGGCGTTGAAAACTTTGTACCTATTGACAATTATGTAAAAAAGAATGAACTGTACAATTATGCTTTCTACTTCTATCCGTTTTATCCTATATTTTTTTCGATGCATTGAGCCTGTGTTATGCGCTCACACAAGGACATTGAGGTGTGGTTTAGGAATTTCACGCTCCAGGGTTAGGGGTCACAAAAGTGCCCACCTGATAATTCGAAAGCACTGTTACAGCGACACATGTAACTCGGCAAGTTAGCTCAAGCCACAACGCACATTGCTTGTGTTCTGGAGATGCCAGATACGGAATCTCGACCAGCATATCAGATACCATGTCTGATATTTTCGCCTTTTCGTAAGTGTCTGAGAACTACTGACTTACCTTAAATTGTTTTTTTTATAGTTTCGCATAGTTTCCAACTCAGCATCTTCCGCATCATCACTATTCTTGACAATGGCTTGATATCACTCACTTCACTAATTTCCTTCAGGAATTTTTTCATTCTCCTAACGAAAAAGACATACAACGTTTCGGAAGAAGCTTCTTCCTTCCTCAGGTACAGCGATAAAAATCCACAAGCTAGCGTTAACATACAATCCACATCAAACAACCCATGAGAGATACCAAGCCTCTCATGGCTTGTTTGATGCGGATTGTATGTTAAGGCTAGCTTGTGGATCTTTGGGTTTTTATCAGTGTACCCGAGGAAGGAAGAAGCTTGTTTCGAAACCTTGTGTATCTTGTTGGTTGGGACAACAGAAGAAGTCCTGAAGGCAGTCTGTGTGGTGAGTCAGCATCTTCCATTCGTTTCATTCTACAGGCCTAAGGTATGAGATACTCACATCATCCTTATATATACTACAAGAAACAAAGTAAATTGCATTGCTTTTATAGCATTACAAATATAAAACTTGTTAAAGGTCAAAGGAAAATTTTTGCCGTTTTCTATACCATGTTCTATTTTGGAGCATATGACATAAAATCTAAAGAGAAAAGAGTTATGTAAATGTGCGTCATCTCTTGCTATAAACAAGCTTACAAATATTTTAAAATACCTAACCTCAATAATATTCATGCAAAAAGTCACACAGATGCAAAACACGAGGGCAAAGGTAAAGGTCATTCTGTAACATTCCATGGAGGCACAGAGGGGGCGATAGATTGGGGTGGGTGATCAACGCCACGCCCTGGCCGCTTTAGCCCCGGGAAGAAGAATCGGTACATATTGTACAGGAAGCTGGGTGGTCCTCAGGGCAGATCTGGACGGCTACGGATAAATTCGCCCCACCGGGGTTCCAACCCCGTACTGTCCGTCCCCTAGAGAATTGCTACACCGACTAGGCTATCACAGCTGCGAAAACGTAATCGTATAAAAATATATTCTACATTAATCTGTGCTGATATGTAAAGGTGCCATAAGAAATTATTTCAGATGAGCGGATATTACAATGCAAACACAAGCATATATTTGACTGCCGTTTATTGAGGAAATATTCTGCTCCTCTTTGTAAATACTACGAATCCCAGCTTCTAGCATATAGGCTATAACAACAGAACAGCAAGCCTTTCACGTGTAGTCTTAAGGATCAATACACTATGCTTATAACCAAATAATCTTCCAACGTGAGTTTTTTCAGCATCTGACTGACAAAATAATGTAGTTATAGTCAATCACACGGTCGTTCGCTATCGGATTTACGAAAGACATCCGAAATGTAATGTAACAGTTTCCTTCGCCCGTCTCTTTATTCGCGCCTTTAAATAGCACATGGCATTCAACACTCATATTCGTATTATTTTTCAACAGAGATGCATTGCCCATAAAACCGTCTGTCACACTGAGTTGTGATATGAGTGTTATCCATGCCCTTGCTGTAAAAATCTGGGCTTATCCCTCACAGACAAAAAGGCACTTCGCACTGAACACATAATGTACACTGTGTCGGAACACCTTTCAGAAATGTGCTGCTTGAAAGTCCAAAACAAATGAAAATGGGATGTGAGAAAATGCGGCATCAATTATTACACCAGCCAACTCATGCATTAGATAAAATACATTCGTAAGCTATTATAAAACCCCCTAAATACTTAAATACTTCAGCACTAAAGTGTTATCCTCCCGGGCGGGGGGGGGGGGGATGGGTCCGATGCGAAGGATTGCAGATCTAACACGCTAATTTAGTTATTTAGTCGCTTTGACAAAACCGCTTAAAATACTGAACATTGAATGTGCAGTAAGTTCAGTATCTTCAATATGTGGAAACATCATCGCGTTGTACATAGTACATCGAAGACGGAAACTCCGTATATAGATTTACTTAACCCGAATTACCACAGCATACAAAACATAAATTCAATATAAGGAAATGGTAGGTGACGTAATGAATCCTGATATTTAGGTACAAACTTTTCGCAGTCAATTTGTGCCTCCATTTTTACAGTGTGTTGCATCCCGTATCCTGAGAAGATGACAGTAGCAGGTTACTCCAAGTCGTTGGTACGTACGTACGTACGTACGTACGAAATTGCGTGACAAAAAATTCCAGATGGAAAGCATCTTAATATTTACCGCTGTGAGAAGTTCAGTTCCTTCTTTAGTGATGTCCGCTTTTTATCGCTTCATGTTCCCAGTATCTCCAAAAAGTCGCTTAAATTAAGAAAATGTGACCAAAACACAAATGAGTTCTGCAGCTTTTATTAGTTCCACACAAAATCCTAGTAAGCCGTATTAGTTAGAATATCTTCTCGGTTTGTCCATAACGAATTAGAGAACTGTTAAAAGACGTTGCAGTTAAAACGGTACGTGTGTGGTTTAATGGAGGCGGCCGCAAAGGAAAGTTGGGGTGACCGTAGCGGACAGAAAACGTGACTCGAGACTGCGGGTCTCTGTGGCTTTTCGCGGTGTTATGCAACCTTATTACACTGCTACTATAAGAATAGAAGCAGCGTAACAGTGTTTTACATGCAGACAACAAATGGGTCCTGTGTCACTTTATTATAATGAAGGCCTGTAACTGTTTCCTTGAAGAAACTTCAATTGGTCTTACGTGCGTCTATCGTAAGGCTTTATAGAAAGTCATTTAAGAGTTAACTGTTTTACTCCTGCATTTGAAAAGTTATTACTTTTGGAAGTTATCAGTATCCCAAAGGATTAACACACATCTGTTTGCATTTTCATAATAAGTAACTAAATCCATGGAGCAGAGTTCTTCCTGAGAATCTAACAGGTCCTCAGCTAGTCAAGAAATTCCCTGGATTTTATAGAACTCGAAAGTTCATTACCTCGTTCGTAACAGTAGGCCACATGTCCCTCTCCTGAGCCAGATTAACCCATTCCATGCCTCCCCTCCCCACTTCTTGAAGACCAGTTTTAATATTATCCTCCCATTTACGCGTAGATCTTCCAGGTGGGCTCTTACCCTCCGGTCTCTTCACAAAAACCCTGTATTTTCCTAATACCGTACCAAAAGTAAGGCAATGGGGGAAGAAATAATTAACTATGACATATGTTGAATTGCTAAGGCACATCAAGATTTTAACCCGTACCAACAAAATAGTGTGTTTAGATTACAGCAGGATAAGGGCGGGGAAATACCAGTTAACGTACTGAACCTCACAACAGCCAGCAGAGTGCTGTGGGCATTTCCTTTACCTAATTCTAACAAAATGGGACATAACATTTAAAGAATCGGACAAATTTTGTTTTACGCCCTGCAGTAAAGTACGCCTTTCACTGCACTGATTTTCACAAAACTTAAACTCTTAAACCGTATTACGTACGATCTTCTGTACAGAATTGCACACCATTATACCAAGAAATGTGGACATTACGAGTCAAATCCATGTACACCGTTATGTAAAGTGTGACCGCCTCTGGGCGCCGATTTTCACAAAACTCACACTTATTCCACAGCGTTCTGTAAGAAACTTCTATACTGAATTTCATGAAAATTCACCAAAAGTTTTGGCAGCTGGTACCAGGTCACCAACCGACAGACGAAGAGAAAAGCACGATCTATAATTATGGTCTTTTTCTTCGTAAACAACACCTAAATCGCTGGAAAGGCTTTATCGTCTTCCATATTCTATCTGGAAGATAACATGTAAGCCACTTAAGCGTTTGCTATAAGAAATGCTTAAAGTTATACATTAGGGCCACAAAGAATCATACTGTTGTGGCCTCATTAAAAGCGCAAAAAACCATGTACTGTATATCTATAATATTTTTACACCGGATAGAAAGTGCGATCTAAAATAGTTCACTTCTTGTTACTTTCAAGTGAAATCTGTATCATATATATGTTATGTAGAAGGCAGACTCACATCCGGTGTTATGACCATGGTTGGCTGCTTACAAGGCCTCGCATGTTTCATGACGTTGTATGGAGAGTTCCTCTACCCAGCAAAACAATTCGCGCACGTGCTTCTCCAAGATAAGCCTCCAAGCTTTCATAAAGGTACCAGAAATAAGTCTGTTGGAACTGCAACGGGAAATTGTTAAAGACAAACTTCGTCCGAAATACCTACTTTCAACCGATGTTACGCTTCTCGACAATATTTTCTGTTGCGACTTGACCAACTGTAACTGTAACGGCCCTCAGATACAAAATGGCGATGAAGACGACAGGTTTCTCTAAAACGATGTTATATTTATATTAACCCTTTAAAGACGAAGCGTATCTGTTTTATACAAGGACTCAGTGCGTACCGCGCTGTAAACACTCTCCACTTCGGTTATAAAAACCAGTCTCTTAATGTTTTATAAGGCAAAAGTTGCTGTTTGTTCTGAGATCCGTACAAAACACATAAACGCAATGTGGGCACCACGTAGAATTTTTTAACGTTAAACCTGGTCGTATGCAAAGTTACCGCTAGGCTTTAAAAGGTTAAACCACATGGCCTTCCTTCCCAGAAAACAGCAATAATTATAGTCACAGCTTGAAGACTTCAGATATCACCCTTCCTGCCTTAAGATCACGTGAAATCTATACATTATCCCGTTACGATCAACGGTTGGTTGTATAAGTCTAACAGAACAGTGCAGCCTACTTAAATAAAGACTGGCCTCAAATTCACCGGACTTCGCCCTCCAGTGGGTAACGCTTCTGCTTCATATTCGGGAGGTCTCGGAATCCGATATCGTCACGGTGACCAGCTAAATGACTGGCATTGCTCTTCCTCATTCCATCATACATGGGAACACCGACAAATAAATTCCGGATTTCGGCAATAAAAACAGGAATTTTATAGACACACCCTGTACTGAAACGTGACAGCCGAAAATAAACTGAAGATGTTACGGTAAGATTTACTACATCATATTTAACCCAGGTTAAACTGTTAAAGAGACAAAATATACAGAGGGGCCTTCTCTGTTTTTATACCACTTTACGTAGCGAGGGTGAAGAACTTCTAGCACAGATCCTTCCCTCGGGCCCCTCGAGTTCCTTAAGCACCTAACAAAGTGCGAACTGCGTTAACTCTACTTTAACCCTCTGAAAACCAGGTTAACCTGAATTATATTTAGAGATCAGATTCTTACCGCGCAGTAAACCCATTCCATTTCGGTTATAAAAACCATCCAGTTAATGCTGTATAGGGAAATAATCGCTGTTTGTTCTGAGACCCATACAAAACACAGAAACGCGTTCCATGGGTGGAAAGTAGGACTTTTTAGGCATAAAACGTGGTCGCACGCGCAACAACCTTAGTGCTGTAATAGCCTTAGTTTATAAAGTAGCTGACCACGAAATTCGCAGCGAGAGCTAAAATTGATGTTGTTACACTGTGTACAGTTCAGATTTCCACTGGGGCCCCACTCAGTGTCCGATGGGTAGAAAGGACTTTGTTCCTGGGCTGTGACTGTAGACACTTCTGCATTTTATTCCGAAAGTAACCGACTCGAGTGTCGGCCCTGACGCCGCCTGTTTTGATAGACGCTTTTCTGGTTTTCTTCAGTGTGTCCAGTCATATTCCGCTATAATAAGATCATGAACGCAAAATTTCCTATTCTTTTCGATTCACTGTTACGTAGTTCTCTTTTCCATTCGACGCTACATATTCTGGGCTATTCAGAGTCCTTGTATACAGTATAAATAAATGAAATAAATATTAAAACTTCGGAACGTGGAGCCCATCATTCCATCCTTTCTAATGTTGAGAAGGTATCCACTTAATTTTCTACTCCCCTGTGCATGTTCATGGAGTTCTACTGAATTAAACACAGGGAGAACGTTATCATTTCGCCTGTTTTACTATCACCGTTCACGTTTTCAAAGGCTCTAAAACTTTGTGTTATGGTATGGTTGTCAATTAGTGGGGCACAGAGTTAGCACTTGCTCGCGACCAGTAATGTGCGCCTTCAGGAGGGCACGACGTAAGTACATAACGCATATTTTTGTCATGTAGTCATCAGTTCTCTGCACGCCGGGAATTGTTTTTACCTTGGCGAGTATATAGGGAATATGTTAGAAGGAACAGATTACGTCAACATGATTAGTAGCAGTTAACAATTATATTTATCATTCCCAAGTCATACGCTCTATGGTTTGAGTACTGTTGCAAGATTGCGATCTGTTCAAGTTTTAGGTACTAAATGCGTCTTACTGTAAAACGGAGGTATCAATTCTTAACACCGTCTAATGCACTTATATACGATACTTTTACGAGTTTTATATTAATGGCTTTAAGATGACAGAATTAGGTCGAAACATGTTGCCAAAATACAGTATTACATGACATACAATGGTGCGTATGACGGTACTTAAAACCCGTTATCACGGTTATGCCCCGCCCCTCTGTCCCAGGGTACGATCGTATGCGGAGCCAAGCATGGCTGGACGACAACAATTAGATTCCAGGAGCCTTTGGCAGCCTAAACTCTCATACTTTCTGGCAGTAGCTGTGGAAGGTGCTGAAGACAGGGTGGTCTTCCACCCGGCGTCGCTTTAACACGACTATGCCGCGGTCCTCTGCCCCGGAGCTGAGCCCTGTGCGATGCTCTGCATCGTTAGACGGTAAAATCTTAACGATGGAGGAGAAAGAAATATTTATTGAAATATAGGAAGGAACTGTGGCCATTCTTGCATTGCGTGAGATGGAGAAAAAAGAAATTTTCTCCGGTGCCCGCCCAGGCCGGGGACGAATGTAATTCCACATATATAAACAGCCACAGAAGCAATAATGAGGTCTCGTGTCTGTTTCCATGCGTATTAGTAAATCCATATTTTCTTCTGTGTACACGAGCGCGTGGTCGTAGGCGCATTCACACAAAAACACACACGCACAAAGATGTAGGAGCGGCCCGCCATAATATTCACTACTAACAGCGTCATTAGATAAACGACTGATAGTATTAAATGGATAAATGAAAGCTTTAAGTTCAAAAGAGTAAGGCGTTAAGATAGTGAAGTAAAATTATCTACGCTTAGAGTAGGCAACACGAAGGTTTCACTTTACGTGGCAACTTGGGTTTTGCGTACCGGTGTGAACTCCCTCAAAATATTTGCGTACACAGCATAAAGTCTCCCTTTTGCCAAAAATAAAGTATGTTAATCAAGTAGCACGTGTTTGAATAGGAGAGTTAATGTAGCCTACGGTTTGGCCTTTCGGCTTAATATTTGACCCGATTTCGTAACACGAATTACAAGGTAGAGAAATCGAAATTTGTCTGCTTATTGCCACACGTCACTGAACATTCTGGTATTCAGGGCGGTAACTAATTATTTACAAGCTTTTTATTAATACAGAAACGTTATATAAAGTCTTATCTCTTTTGGGTTGCTGCGTTGGTAACCAGCTACCAACGTATGTGTGATTTCAGGCTTCCGCAGAGATGAAAATTAATCTGCGCTCTTCTGGGATTTTACGCAGCGTAGAGTGGTAATTCCGTACTAACGTTTCGGAAAACATATTGTTCCCATCTTCAAGGGTCAAGCAGGCTTCTTGGACTGACTGGTCGTTGGATATGGGACTGACAGGTTGTCCCGAAACGTCTTATTGAACTATCATTCTACGCTGCATAAAATCCCAGAAGAGGGCAGATCTCAACTGCCAACATACGATGAAGAGGGAAGACCTCATCTACAATGCGGTGGAAGCCTGAAACCTCGCAATGTTAAACAAATCTGTCAACATTTTGGAGTTCAGCACCTTCGTAGCATATGGAGATTGCGTCATTACGTTACCACACTGGGCTTGCTAAACATGGATATGCTTTCTCGAAGAGTAATATAATTGAAACAATTATTTATATGATATTTTTATTCACTGGTTTGTGGAAATGTCCGAAAAAAAAGTTAACTTCCAAAGGGGACTTTCACACGCCCTTAACTTCCCCAAGATGGCCTTCACACACCCTTAACTTCCCAAGATGGCCCTCACACAGCCTTAACTTCCCAAGATGGCCCTCACACTCTCGTAACTTCCCAAGATGGCCCTCACACAGCCTTAACTTCATAAGATGGCCCTCACACACTCTTAACTTCATAAGATGACTCTCACACACTCTTCACTTTCCGAGAAGATTGTCATACATCCGTAATGTAGGCATTATGTGCAGGTTCATCGTCAGCTTCACCTTCCTGGCAAAGAGGGTGCTTTACTTATTGAATAGAAGGCTCCATGAGTGAGTCTCCATGATGCCCTAGACGTGGCTGCTGAAATAAAAATGCATCCTCTGAAAGAAATTGAGCCTCCATCTTCAGTTCTGTATCCAGCCACTTCACTGACTTACGTGATATTGCGGTATTATTTTGGTAGTATAAATAAGGTTCTGGGTTTCTTTTCGTGAAGGCATTTTATGCACACTTGATTGTCCGCGATGACATTGCCAGTAATTTCGATTTTCCATGGTCACGCAGACATAACGTTTTTTATTCCGCGTCTAACAACCAGTGCGGGCTCATAGCCGATTTGGTTAGAGAAAACGGTGAATTCAAGTCGCAGTTATGCAGAGAAACTGGATTTGTTATTTGCACGGTATGTACGTACAGATCTCTACGTTATACGTATTATGGTCTGCTGAGTTAAAACACGGTGTATTCTGTTAGGTGGTTAACAGTGCTAAGGTTGGATATATGCCTCTGTCACTCTGCAAATAGATTGGAAGACGCAGGCGTTTACTTCTTTTGTCCTAACCGATTAACTGTATGAAATAAAATATAACCTTAACCAGAACGACTAAAAATTAAACGTGATAATCGTCAGTGACGCCAATTAAATTGGCTACACAAAGCAGTTCTTGAGAAGATGATAATCTGTCAGCTAGCCAAGAAACTCTCTGCCATTTATGGGACCCGAAAGCTGATCCACATATTCACAGCTTGACGCTAGTCTCCGTTTTGAGTGATGTAAATTCAATTCTAGTCCTTTAACTCCATTTCAGTAATACTTATTGTAACCTTAAACTCGTAACTGTATGTAGGTCTTGCAAATGCCCCCGCCCCTCCAGGTTTACCGATGGCAATATTTATACATTTTGCGCCAGTTTAATGTTTCTTGAATTGATCATCGTGATAAATGAAAGGGGATATTAATACAGTACCCGTATCACACGACTGGTGGAAAGTAGGGCGCTGCCTAAAGAAGGTTGTTGCATTGGATGATTACAAAACTGAAATCACGATGTGTTTCGGAAACCACTATTTCAAAACAACACACGGAAACGGGTCATTCAGTACTATTATATGGTTAAACAATAAAACTCTTACTATCAGGGCTGTGGAGTCGGTACACAGGAGTGCACTCCGACTCCGACTCCTATTCCAGCTCCTCGATTTTTAAAACTTCCGACTCCGACTCCTCGATTTTTAAAAGTCCGACTCCGACTCCTTCATAAAAACTCAATATGCATTAATAAGGGTAAACCTATAAGACATTTCATCGCCACCACATGAATCATCAGGCTACTTTTTTGAGTTATAACTTATATTTAAGTATAAGTCTAATGGTTACTCTAGCTATCAGGGCTCTGGAGTTGGAGTATCTCGTTAAGATTTTCGACTGAGGTCGGAGTCGGAGTAGGTACATTTTTTCCCGATTCCGACCCCGACTCCACCTAAAAGTTCCTTCCGACTTCAACTCCACCTAAAAATTCCTTCCG
This sequence comes from Coptotermes formosanus, assembly GCA_013340265.1. Taxonomy (NCBI): domain Eukaryota; kingdom Metazoa; phylum Arthropoda; class Insecta; order Blattodea; family Rhinotermitidae; genus Coptotermes; species Coptotermes formosanus. Next base: position 173,936 of record BLKM01001624.1, on the reverse strand, counting down.
ACTCCGACTCCACAGCCCTGCTTACTACATGGCTTGCACACTCACCAGTACCGGCAGGTGATTAAGGGCGTAACACAGAACTACCACAGATATCACTGATGGCAGCCTCAGATCCCCATGCCCCATCAGGACTCCTTCCTCCCTGGAGGTCTGCCTCGCAAGGCAAGGGGCTCTGCTGTTAGTCGAAGATGTGGATGTAGAAATGTAAGAAGATTCCGATGTCCAGCGACATCCATCTTCGGTATTTCCGGCACCAGTAGCTGCGTAGTTCCGGTCATATGTCTCATAATTGGAGCCACTAGTTGTGAGAGACTTAGGTGCAGTGTGATTGTAATTGGAGATAGCAACACAGGATTTCAAAGTGTCTGTTGATTTGTCAGTGGAGGAACCGGTGACTGGACCGGACGAATTGGGAAATACCGTGGGCAACGCACCATTCGCAGTGGGTAGGAAGCAGTTCGCGTCACTTGAAGATTTAACAATACTGTTGAGACCGCTATTGCAAGAAAGATGCGGTAGAGCGTCCAGACTAATAGTTTTTGGCGGGGGCGGTACAAATGTCATTTTCGGTTGCAATTTACCATCAGCACTATCCATGTATCTTAAATTTGATGCCAGTAAGCCATTCATAAAGTGACTCTCATTCGTTGCACATTTTCCAGGCAATATATCAGTATTTGCACTCTTGTCACTACTACCATTACCGCAATTTTGTGTTATCGAGCCGCCATTTCGTGCGCTTGAAATTAGAGATATATCTGACATGGCTGACAGATCGGAGGAAGAAGTTAACAACTTCCTGTTCTGGTTTCCACGACTCGGTACTATTGTTGAAGGTTGGGAAAGGCTAAGGTTAGACTTCTGGCGCATGTAAAGACAACACCAGCTAAAAAGGGTAACAATTAGAGCAATTAGGGACGTAACGTCCAGAAATGAATGCAGTGTCGTCGATAGTACAGCGTACCTTCTATCCATTTCATGAGGTAGAAAGGTGCAGCGCTGTATATTGATGTCATAATCAGTGCTTGTTGAATTTGTTGCTTCCTCCAATCCATGGTCGTTTTTACCTTGTGCCAATACTGCGGCTACACCTATACAAGAGCTGAGGATGGAGAGTGAAACAAGGTGGTAGACAATATGAGTGCGTTTCAGAGCTTGTCGGTATTTCACGGGTGACCGAACAGCAAGGAGTCTTGAGAAAATGAGCGTTGCAAGGGTTCCTGCCTGTAGAATATGAATTGAGGTTAGAAGCCACACAATTCCAGAACACCATGCTTCATTTGAATCTAATATTTGAAGTAAGGTTAGTATAGCGTAAGCAAAAGTCGCTATCTGCTTTATGACGCCTTGTGACAATATGGCGGCTATAAGCAGGTCCGTTGATCGCCAGGAATGGCGGTGACAGTGGAAGATCACAAGTGTCCAACATAGTGTCACGACCACTATAGGAGTTCCGACGGCTGTGGCCACCCACCCGATTACTTCCGCCTTCATTGCGTTGTCAGCGGCATTGTAGTTTACAGTTCACGGAAGGCGGACACGGTGTCCTACGTTCTGAAACAATCAGAGACAAACATTAGTTATTCTTTGAGAATATAAGTCTTGGCATTTATACGAACATATGTTCATGCGCAACATTTAATAACGGCATACATAGTTCAGGGTTACTACGTTCAAACTGCTGAATATGTGCGGCTGCATTTCATCACAAATACACGAAGTTGGATTATGCAGTAAACTTTCTGATACGTATTATGGAGACCTCCACTTAGAATGTTGGCCGAGAAACCAGTTATCCTGTCAGGTTGTGTGTGGACTTCCCAAATCTGTCGTAGAATATGCCGGGATGTTACCTTAAATTGGGCCACGAACATTTCCTTCCAAACCCCTTCAATTTCATAATTCACTGTCATACCGTCATTCAGCTTTGTATACTTTGAGTCACTGACACAGTCGTTGAATAAACTAAAAATAGAAATTCAACTGATGTTACAAGAATCAAGAAATTCATAAATTCTTGATTGACAGAACCCATAACACATATGGACGACATTAACCCTTTAACCTTTTAAAGCCTAGCGGTAACTTTACGTACCACCAGTTTTAATATTAAAAAATTCTACGTGGTGCCCACATTGCGTTTATATGTTTTGTAAGGATCTCAGAACAAACAGCAACTTCTGCCTTATAAAACAATAAGAGACTGGTTTTTATAACCGAAGTGGAGAGTGTTTGCAGCGCGGTACGGACTGAGTCCTTATATAAAACAGATACGCTTCGTCTTTAAAGGGTTAAAGACGAAGCGTATCTGTTTTATATAAGGGCTCAATGCGTACCGCGCTGTAAACACTCTCCACTTCGGTTATAAAAACCAGTCTCTTGTTGTCTTATAAGACAGAAGTTGCTGTTTGTTCTGAGATCCGTACAAAACACATAAACGCAATGTGGGCACCACACAGAAATTTTAACGTTAAACCTGGTGATATGTAAAGTTACCGCTAGGCTTTAAAAGGTTAAAATGTTACAGGATATTTTAGCTGAAAGATCTGAAGGGAAAAGAGTATTTGTGAGACGTAGACGCAGGTGGGAATATTATCTGCCTCATATAATGCGCTAGGTTTGTGCGTATGTGAGTGATTGATTGATAAGAGTTGCACCAAGTGGCAGTTGTCGTTATGCAACAGTCAAGAGGGAAAGAGGTAGGCATTGTGGCGTCACACTTTGCCGATAACACCTGGCGACTTTCCTCTTTAAAAAACCTGTAAATTTCATGGCGTGAATACTCAGCGAAGTTTTGACTTCATATTATCCTTCTTTGGCTGCAATATGTAAGAAAGAATCAATTATCATTTAATGAGTTTGCGGTGGAAATCACAGACGAAGACATGGATTAGTGCGTTAATATTATTTTAAAGACGCGTAATTTTCCAGTGAGACTCAATGAAATGTTGAGACCTCCGATCATGTATACATCTGTACTGTCCAAAACAGAAATATAAAATACATAAAGCTCATGATTATTTCAATTGGAAATAATAAACCAATATAGTTTATGATTTTTATATTTTTACATATTTTAAAAGGAAATTTTATTGTAACATAATTTTATTGTAACATAATTTTATTGTAACAATTTTATTGTAACATAATTTTATTGTAACATAATTTTATTGTAACATAATTTTATTGTAACAATTTTATTGTAACATAATTTTATTGTAACATAATTTTATTGTAACATAATTTTATTGTAACGTAATTTTATTGTAACATAATTTTATTGTAATGTAAGAAGGAGAGGCCTCAGCATTTACACACTTTTCTGGAAATTGTATTTTGCCTGATGATCTACGCCCTGCGCGCCCGAAACATGTAGCAGTATTAATAAAAAACGGCTGGGAAACGAGAGGTTATGTTGAACTTGTCGGTACAGACTGGAAATAGTTGTATTAACGACGTCGTAAGCTGGCGCCGTGGCTAGTAATGTAATCAACGTTACAAATAAAAGGAAGTCATAAATGAAATAAGTGAAAAAATGATGCTAATTCATGCTTGACAGCAAGTTTCTGTCGTGATGTAAATGAGATTAGCGTTAACCTTGAAGATGGGACTGATAGGTTCCTCGAAACGTCGGTTACTATCTACCAATCAACGCTGCACAACATCCCAGAAGGGCGAAGACCTCATATGTTGAATTAGTAGGAGCACGCAAAATTACTCATCACAACAAATATGACCTACAGATTGTGAGGCTGCAAAATGCAGTCCAGTAGCTCGGCACAGGCTATAGTAAAGGTCTCTATAAAACGAACAGTGTCACTGCCCAGCTAAACTACCGTCGTCTTCTTAAGAAGTCAAAGAAGTAGGCATATACAATACGTAACTCACTCGCTTGTTCTGCATCAATGACAATGCTATTGCTACTGCAGCTATTTGATTAAATTAATCCTTTAAAGCCGGCGGTTACAGTACGTACCTTCAGGTTTAAAGCTAAACAATCCTACACCGTGCTCACAGAGTGCCTTTATGTTTTTGTATGGATATCGGAACAAACAGTCGTTATTTGCCCACACAGCATAAACTGAGACGGAGTGTGCTTACTGCGCGGTACGAACTGGAGTTTTAAGTACGTAAAAACAGATCGCGTTGCCTCCTTACAGAGTTAAGGTAACAGTTTTGATTTGGAATTCTGATTGCCTTTCAGTTCAGAAGATTCTGTTCAACTCTTTGCCGTCTATCAGTGTAAAGATTAAATATAAAAGCATGTTACCATTTGTTTTGTGTTGGTGTGAACTGGTTCGTCACAATAAACGGAAACCATGTATGTAGTAAGAGTGTTCGAAAACAGAGTCCTGAGGGAAATATTTGGACTCTAAAAGGGAGGAAGTAATAAAAGGCTGGAGAAAACTGCATAATGGGGAACTGTACGAGTTGCACTGCGCATCAAATATCATTACGATGAGCAAATCAAGGAGGATCAGTTGGGGGGGGGGGGCAACATGTATCATGCATGGGAGAGAGTAGAAACGCATACGGAATCTTGGTCAGAAAACCCAAAGCACAGACAGGAACTGGAAAACTTAGGCGAAAAGGGGAGAATAATATTAAAATGACATTTAAAGAAATAGGATGGAAGGACGTAAACCGAATTCGTGTGGCTTACGGGTGCAGATTGGCCTGGGGCTGTGTTTATCATAGTGAAGGATTTTCGATTTCATAAAATTCGGGGAATTTCTTGATTTGCTAAGCAGTTATTAGACTTTCAAGGGGACCCGACTCGATGCATTTAGTTAACAATCGTATCCTTTATTTCTGTTGTATCGTCATCTGATTCAAGAGCAGTGTTCATTGTAACTCGCTGCCACCATTTCTAACCTTCATACCTAAACAAAGACTAGTTTTACAGGACGTAATGAAAGTATCTTTCTAAATTCCCATTACATTCCGGTTCGGAGTTGAAAACTGTGTTCTGGTGATGAGTTGGAGATGGCGCTGTAACTACGTATTTTGTGTCAAGATTGTACCACCCATGAGAATGAGTACACCAATGTGCCTTTGTTCTGCATTTTTACTATCATTTCAAAGACAATGCTATGAAGAGAAAACTGAAGAGAAAATTGTCTATCACTAGAATAAGGCTGGTGGGGAGAGGGGGGGGGGGGCTGTGGATTATGGGTGTCTGCTCTTCGTGTCTTATTCTGAAAGGAAAGCAATACCAGACCACTACAGTTATCCATGAACAAAGGCGGTCGCCGTATTATTTAGAAATATAACTCAGAAAAGAGCTAAACTTTGCCATATGAAAATAATTTTCTGGAGCTTCATTAGAGATATAGTAAAACAAATCTGGCAGAAAGAAGCCACTTGGACGAGAGGTGTAAATGGGAGCATAATTTTAAAGCTGGTCTGAAAGCGATAATTTATTATAAAGTGGTATCAGTTGTTTGGGGTTACGACAGACTCTAGTGACGAACGCTTACGAACACGTTAATGAAGGCTGGCTTCGGTTCAGGCAGAGGATTTATTGGCCAGCTGAACAAATATTAGTTGGTGAAGAAGTCTGCTCCATGGAGCTTAGCTAATTAGTTACTTAGGTAGTTAGCAAGCCAGCTGAATAAGGAGCAGTTACGCTGTTAAGTTTACTTACATAAAATGCACGATGTGAAGATGCTTCGATTTTGATTTTTACGATTTCAAAATGACAGGTGTAAATCTAGCCTAGGATAATAGAAGTCCAATTTCATTCAAAACAAAAAACTGTAACTTATTTCACAAGTATAAATCTTTTTATCTTGATCAGTTCGTGTGTACAGAAGATATATCAAAACATTAAATCTACGTGGATCATAACCACCTAGAAAACTGACTCAAAAATACATGCCACGACTTCACTTGTATACACCGAAGGGTAATAGAATTAGAGGGATACAATGCAAAATAGAGGAGGACCAGTTCTCGGTTCGATGCTGAAGACGGAACAATTGGTAATACATATGAACCAGCATATAGGCCTAAAAGGATTTATGCTTTACTTCAAAATTTATGAAGAAGAATGCGAAAATTAGGCGCGCAGAATTAAGCACAAAATATTTAAACCCTAATTATTAGATAAAGTAAGAAAATTTTTGCAGTAGGGAAGGTCGGTTTTAATACCTGCTTCACATTCGGATTAGTCCAGGCCGGTGTGTCCGTGGGTCTTCTCCATCCAGGAGGCAATGGTTGGGGTAGTAATGTATAGCAGGATTACACCCACAAAGTCCCCCTCATTTTGCACGATATCCTTCAGCACAAGTCTCACAAACCTTACGGCCCTCCTACCTCAATAACATGATTGCAGTTACTACGTAAGCAGAAGAACACTGGCACCTTAATCGGTCTGGTTGCAGAAACACGCCGATCTAACGGCACGCGAGTTCGCGCACCCTCCTGACTTGTAACATCATCCCATGTTCACTAACGGTACCTCTGCCTGAAGTTGGAATCTTTGTGGAATTAAGACAGCTGTAGACCACGACAATTCCTTCTACATCCGTCTCCAGTTCCTTATTCACAAGTTATTGTACCACTCATGATGATGAGGTGCGCAGTAAAAAACGCCTTTGAATTATACTTGGATCTATCAATCTGTCAATCCCACAAAATAAGACCACTTGCACCGACCTGTGATCCTTGTCTTTAGTCGCTTTCAAATCTTGGGCAGGAGACAGGCTACCCTGAGCTTAGGTTTCTGCCCTTCTGGGATACGAGCCATGTCCCTACTCAATAGGTTCCCGACGTTTCGAGATCTCTTCGTCGGGAACAGATTAAGCAGTGATGCGGCCTTATATCGCAGGAGAAAGGAAACCTCAGCTACACCGCCCAGAAAACATAAAAACTCGCATAATCTGAGTTTATTCGAGATTCTTGTCAGTTTTTAGACCAATTTCGGGACGCTAACTCAAAGTAGGGTATTACTACTGCATCCTTGTACGTTCTTTTCAGTTCGTTATTCACTGATCATCACAGCATTCCGCGATACGTACTGTAAGTCGCTGAGACCGTCGTTAATCCAACTTCACAAAAATTAACCACGTATTCAGGTACATTTAATTACGCTATGTGGGTAACCTTATCAGATCTCATGTTTTCACAGAGGTAACTTTTAGTGTTTCAAAGGAAACGTTCCGAGTGGCCGCGCCGTCTAAGACGTGGGTCTGCGGCCGCTCGCTTGCTGGGATTGTGGATTCGAATTCCGCCGGGGACATGGATACCTGTCTCTTTTGAGCGCTGTATGTTGTCAAGTAGAGGTCTCTGCGTCGGGCTGATCACTCGTTCAGAGAAGTCTTGCCGAGTGTGGTGTGTATAACAGCGTGATCGTGAAGCCTCGACAATGAGGAAGCCCTGGCCCACTAGGGGCTGTTGCGCCTTGGAAAGAAAAAAGGACTCGTGGATAGATTTTTGGCAAGGGCAAGAGATGTTTCTTTCTTCCAAAGCGTCCACGGAGGTAAAGCGGCCGTGGCGTGAAGTTGACCACTCACCTCCAGCCAGTGACGAAGTTCAGAATGGGTGGAGCTATGCCTCCAGCGCCAAATATGTTTTTGTGGCTTGCACATAAACAACTTTATGGTTGCATTTATGTAAACAGAATATAAAAGCAGGAGCTTCCGAAAGGTTGGTAACCATTTACAAGAACATACAGCGTCATAGACCAGAAGGCCGTGATTTTCCTAAATTAATAAATTCTTAATGCTTATTTGTAACCGCAGTAACCGGCCGCTTTCTTCAATTATTAGACGACAACTCAGTCGAACACAACTATTTTTATTATAAAAATAATGCCTGAAGACGGAAGCAAAGCCGGCTTCCGAAACGTAGAGCTTCACTGAAAATTAGATGATTGTCAAAGTCCAAAAAGAAAATAAAGAACACTGTGCCAGTGAGTCATACACCACCGTCAGAGCCCTGTAGAGCTGAAAGCCTGTCTCTGCAAACCTCGCAACGTTTTTCGACCTGGAATGTCATCATCAGGCGAAAATGGTACAAAATATAAAAGGCAGTGGGTGTTTATTCTGGAAGAAATCTCTTTTTTACAAAACGTTGACATGATTAATAAACTGTACAAAAGTGTAATAACATCCGTTTTCTTGCCTGCATCACCAGACGTATCGAAAAACACACGTTCCACGCATCTGGTCCGAAAGTCGGAAATAAACTAAGCTTCCATAATGTTATTTGTAATTCACACAGCTGACTGTTCCACATTCCAGGGCGACGAATCAGTACAAACAGCTGAAAGAACACGTGTGGCTACAGGATGCAGACCCGCGTGTTTCCGACCGGATGGCGTCTTGTTTCGTCACCACTATGACAAATCAGAATCAACAGACAAATCACAAGTGCGACATTCTCATTCCTGAGCACACACACACACACACACACACACACACACACACACACGGAATGCATGGAGGACGTAGCAGCTCAGTTGGTAAAATAAATGGACTACCAAGGAACAGGATTTCATTTCCTGGCAGGAGCAAATGGCTTTCTAAAATAAGTGTACTCTTACTAGAAATTTTAGTCGTCAATTTCAATTCTAGTGTGTCGTGTAACAAGAAATAAATATCACAAATGTGCCGCGACCATCAACAACTTGGAAACCCAAAATTATTATTGGACAAATTACTTATTGAAAATTTACAGCGCTTCCAAGACCTCACCTCGAGCCAGTTGAATCCGGTTTACACCTCTGCATTCTATCCCGTAAGATCCATTTTAATATTATTCTCCCATGTATGTAAGGGTCTCTCAAGTAATTTCTAAATTACCTTCCTTCACCTAAATTCGATACAGAAGATCATTTCGTGTCTCACGAAGGACACATCATATCTCCGTTAGAGGGACCAATAAGTTAATATTTGCAGGGAAAAAATTGGTATTTGTTTTGAGAAACATGGGGGACACGTAAATACACTGCACGGTGCAACGCAGAAATTCGTACCGGTAGAGCAAGTGGCACAGGTATTTACTTTGGTCTTAAAGGTTTAAATTTATCAACTCACATGCATGCACTTGGCATCTCACCGTAAGGTGATGCTGTATTTGTTGCTGATACAGAAAACTTAACCGAGAATCTGATAGCTATTCGACTACTCAAGACGATTCATTTCACCAGCAAATTGGACTGAAATTTAAGAAAGAAAGTAGTTAAGTGCTAGATTTGGAACATAGCTTTTTATGGTGCTGAAAATTGGACACTTCGGAAAATAGGACAGAAACACCTGGAAATTTTGAAACGTGGTGCTGAAGAAGAATGGGGAAGATCAGTTGATCCGGTCGTGTGAGAAACGAAGAAGTATTAGACACAACCAAGAAGGAGAGGAATATCTTACATACAATAAATAGAAAGAAGGCTAACTGGATTGGTGACATCTTGCGTAGGAACTGCCTTCTAAAACATGTTATTGAAGGAAGGCTAGAAGGGAAGAGAAAACAAGGAAGAAGACGTAAGAAGCTACTGGATGACCTTAAGGAAAAGAGAGGATACTGGAAATTGAAAGAGGAAGCACTAGATCGCACTTCTTTATGGAGAACTCGCATTGGAAGAGGGTATGGACCTGTTGTAAGAGAGACTCCGGAATTAATGAGTTCGAGACATTACCGAACTGAAAACATCTTCAAAAGGACGGCACTTTTGGGCCAGTTGAATCCATTCCTCACCTTCATATTCTCCTGCAATTTTTCTACCGTCTATGCCTTGGCATCCAATTTGGCCTCTTCCTTACAGGGTCTGCAACTAAAATGAACTTTGGTTGTGACGCACATAAACTAGAAATACAGGCAGACTGTCGGACACAATTCTATAGGTTGTTTTATATATGTACTATAAGTTGATAGAACTAGCTCGAGTCTTATGTTATTCCATGCAGTGATAACAACCCATTTATAATAATTCACCAACAAACGCACGGCATTACGCATCTGTTGGTGAATTATTATAAATTAACTAGCTAGAAAGTGTGCCCTATAGCGGGCTTTCGCCCTGCTAAACCTTCTGAGTATTTCATAGTAAGTTACAGAGTGGGTCTGAGGGTCCCATAATTATTGTGAACCCCGGAAGTGGCGCTCCGCAGTCTTGAGCTGCCCAGTGCCTAGCGGTTGCGCTGGGTCACCCGCATCCGAGCGTCGCAGATACGTAAGCCTGGTCCGCCAGGTCAAACATCACATGGTCCGAAACCTGAAGAACATGAGACCAAGGCCCGATGTTGGGCTGTTGGGTCATAGAAGGAGGAGGAGGAGGAGGAGGAGAAGACGAAGTCAAAGAGAGCAGGTAGATGCGTTGGAATGTTGTAAGCGCACCTGGTGTTTGTAAAACATAAATTGAAAGAAGGGATGTTCTACAAGTTTTCAAGAAAGACATGTCTCGGTAACACAGGAAGATGTAACCAGCGGACACACGAGCCCAAGTGGACAGGTGTGTGTGTGTGTGTGTGTGTGTGTGTGTGTGTGTGTGGACATAATGCAGGTTGTCTCACGTTAGAGCATCTGCCCCAGTAACACGACCGCGGTCCTTATTTGACAAGCATGTGTGTCTAACGTGGATTATCAAGAGCTCTTATCAATTTAAAATTAGCTGTGAAAAATGTACAAATCACCCAGCCTAAATAATTTAACTTACAAAAATGCTACACATTTCGCCACTAATCGCGGGCAAAGTACAGAGTGCAGATACAGAGTAAATGCCAGGATTTTGGAGGCCCTGGATTGAAAATTAGATTTCGAGATCGAATTTTATAAGTTTTTTTTTCTGGAGTCCCTCGAGCGAAATCTGCTGATAGAACTCCCAAATGGATTGAGTTCTCTGACGTCCAAATATTATCCAACTTATTGCTTACTAACCTACAATTTGGCACAATATTCTACAGACCGAGCTACTGGCAATGTCGTTAAATACACCATCTGTAAATATATCAACACAAAATAAAACACTAGTTTTACATGAAGTTAAATTACAATATCAACAATTTCTAAAAATGCTTATTTATAAAACACGCAAACCGTTTTAAATAAGTTGCGAATGAATAAGTAGATAACAAAATATGCACATTTGAATTCCAGTCAAACTCGAAGCAAAGCCACACATTCCCATTCTTGTTGAGTCATTTTGGGTACACTCATTCAGGGACCAGATTTACTGCATACACCCGCGTATAACCCAGATTCCGCTAACAAACTAGGCCTCTTTCAGACGCCTTTGAAGCATCACAATGCTGAGGAGTACAAAAGCTGCATCCATTCTCGTTCCTTTGTGTACAAAAAGACTTGTCGGACTACTTATAAGTGGGACTCCTGTACATAAATAAAACGTTCACAATGATTTATTACAGACGCTCACATGTAAAATGTATGAAACTCACTAATGTACGTTTATATGCATTCTTCTGTAAATGAAGCACACACACACACACACACACACACACATATCAGGGGTTGGTAAAGTACAACAGAACACAACAGACTTGTCTCTGTGCTTTGCGTACAAACGCAGAGATATTTGCTGAGCTGTAGGAATTATTAGCGGACAGAGTAGCTCAGTCAGCGTGCAGACTACTTACTGCAAGAATGACCGAGTTTTATGCCCGGCAGGGACAGGTGTTAGATTTATCATTTCATATTTAAGTCACGTTTTGTCAATTGCCTCGTAAGTAAAGAGGTACAGCGTAGGTGATTAATAAAAACACAGTATTACTCAAACTATACGCAACTCCATATTTCCATCATTTCCGTTAACATTAGTTTATTTAATCCTTTAAGCCCAAAGGCAACTATACACAGGGTGATTCACGAGGAAATGGCAGTACTTTGGGAGGTGACAGTATCGGTCGTTGCGAGAAAAAAGAACACGTGTCTGATGTTCAATGTTCAAAAAGACAGCTGTTTTAGTCTCCAAACCTAACTCCGTTGTATTTTTGTTTATACAGTTGGATGAATGGGGGAGTTTACAAAAGAAAGGAGGTACACGAGACGAAATGTTCGCTCGCATTTTGGATGGTGTTGCTCGCATAAAGGAACGTCAAGATCAACTCAGAAGAACAATACGCGTTCTTCGCACACGAGTTGCAAAGTGCACTGAGGTTGACAGTGGGATTTTCGAAAATTTACTGTGAACTGTAATAAATTTGTCATTTCTGTGTGACAGAATTTTAATTTAAACACCAAATTAAAATTAAATTAACAGCAAGTAAGTTCTCTTTCTTTATTACCCCGCTTTTGTATTTGTAGATTCAAACAGCTCTGTACCGGTAACCATTCAGAATTAGACACATGATCGCAGGCACTTTTCTCTCACAATGACCCATACTATCACCTCACAAAATATTGACCTTTCCTCCTGGATCACTCTGTGTAATCACAGCTGTTGTAATATTAAGAAACTGTACAGTTTACCACTTGGCTATGTATGTGTTCCACATGACCATTAGTGTAAAGAGCCATTTCTTCCATTTCAGTAAAGGACAGGCCTTTCTAAAGGAACTACACTCTATTCTCTGTGAGGTAGTAACTGAATCTTTCAACATAACGTAAATTTTATCCATAATTTCAAGCATCCAGTGGTCATCCTGAACCCTGCGACGGCCAGGGTTCGAGCCCGGGCCAGTCGGTGAGGAATTTGTGGTACCGGGACGGGCTTTTGTTCCAGCATTTCAGTTCCCCTTTCAATATTGTTCAACGAGTGCTCCATGTTATCTTGGTCTTCGTTGTTGTTATTAACAGAAGAAAAACCCTCAAAACCTGGGGACCTTTCAAATAAAACTGACGTTATTTTATAAATCGAGGAGCATAAAGAAATATATTTGCATTGTGCTTTTTAAGTCTGCGAAGGGCTCAAAACTGATGTGAAATACCTAAATGTTGGGACGTTGAGTGGATTTACATTTTCCACTGTTGAATTCTTATGAACAAAGCAGTCGGCCTCCGGATGTCATTAAAGGGGTGGAATTTATTTTTCAGATACGCAACTAATTGCTTCTTAAGAAGGACTTTGCTCAATGAAATTGTTGGTAAGATATCCATTTAATATCATTATCACATTTCAACATTTGTGATTTCAAAAATACTTTTCTCCCCCACGGCGCAAGAGCGCCTAGTGGGTCAGGGCCTCCTCACTGTCGAGGCTTCACGACCACATTCAGACACCACACTTGCTAGGACTCCCTTGGACGAGTGATCAGCCCGACGCAGAGACCTCTACCTGCAAACACACCACACTCACAAGAGACAAACATGACTCCTGCGGGATTCCAACCCGCAATGGCAGCGAGCAAGCAGCTGCAGACCCACGCCTTAGACCTCGCGGCCACTGCGACTGGCTCAAAAATACTTTACTAGACGTGTAGTGAAGGAAGTTAAAAGAGATTTCGTAGTATGACAAGCGAGTCTGGTGAAGGACTCGTTAGGGTTATCATAGTTTCCTCGATTCGCCTGAAGAAACTTTGGAACCACCAGGATGGTGAAATTAAACAGACGGGATATAAACAAAGGAAATCAAGGCCTCCAGACGGTTTACTGTAAAGTCAAAAGAACATGTCTGTTTGAATTACCCGTATACTAATTTAAAACATGCAATGTAGCAGAATGAGCCTCGAGAAGCTAACAGTTGCTCAGCGACATGAGACATTTCCCTTATTTTATAGAAACTGAAGGTTAATTACTGTGTTTGCAGCATTCCGACACCAGTTCCTATGTTGAGTGCGACAAATTCAGTTTCCACACTCCATTCTGTTCTTTCAGAATATATTTTGCGTACCCTCCTATTTATCCCTAGGTCTTCCAAGTGGTCTGCGTCCATCAGATTTCCCCAGCAGCGTCCCCCTCCACCCACCCCAATATATGCCTCATACCCTTCCCTTATATCCTCCATTTGGTCGCCCTGTTGACATTTGATGAGGAGTTTCAAATCATGAAGCTCCGCATTATACAGGTTTCTACAGTCTTCTCTTACACCCTCGTGTGTCCGAACATTTTGTCAGTGCCCTTATCGAACACCCCCAGTCCATATTCTCACAACGTGAGGGACCAAGTTTGCAGCCATACAAAACAGGCAGAATTAGAATTTTGCATATTTTAACCTGAATAATAATAGAGGTAGAATGTTCCTCCGAAACGTCGTAAATTTATACCAGACCAGAGGGCGTCACATTAATATACAACAACAAAAATAAAAAATTCATCCAATAAATGTTTTTGTCAAAAATGAGGACATAATTATTTGAAGCCAAAAATTCATATAAATTGCGTTTAAAAATTCAAATTCTACATCACACGTAACACACTGCTTCTCTGTTACAAAGGCAAACTGGGCGATGTTCTTTAGTTAAACCATGCTGTTTATCGTGAGAAGCATAAGCAACTCGTAACCGAACTTGTGAGCGAAAAGCAGACCATAATGTTACAAGTTAACCCTTTAAAGACGAAGCGTATCTGTTTTATATAAGGACTCAGTGCGTACCGCGCTGTAAACACTCTCCACTTCAGTTATAAAAACCGGTCTCTTAATGTTTTATAAGGCAAAAGTTGCTGTTTGTTCTGAGATCCGTACAAAACACATAAACGCAATGTGGGCACCACGTAGAATTTTTTAATGCTAAACCAGGTGGTACGTAAAGTTACCGCTAGGTTTTAAAAGGTTAATGGAACATCATGTAATATTTCTTTAATGTAACATTACAGTATGTAGTGTAGATGATAGAGCGGTAACCACTCTTTTAAAAACGTTAAAACTCTTCGAACTTAAACGTTGTTGGAAAGTGAGTCAGACTGCTGATAGTTCATACTTATGTCTACGTAACGAACACAGCGTGTAATCGCTACGAAGAACGAACTGAAATTTCTGTATTATTTACATGAATTTAATGCTCCAGATGTGCAGAGGTAGTACACACACTGCACACACTGTAATTCAAGTGATTTTTGTGTTGTAACTGAAAGGCTGATGAAGACCGAGACAAGCGAAGATGGCGTGCAGTTACAGGGCCATCCAGTTTCGGTCTGTCACGCGAACAAATTCCATACAATTTATTTTCATTTAACATTACCAGCATCTTTACTGTGTGCATTCGGGCAGTCACTGTTAAATAACTACACTGCAGCTAACGACACAATAGAGCTACAAATCACCCATTTTGTAAACAAAATTTACATAATATTTATATGATTACACTAAAAAACAGCCCTACTTCATACGAAGATGCATGTTTATTCTTTAAGTTTCAGGATCTGCTCTTCTTCGGCACCTTATTTGATGCTTGGTCCCCTGGGACTGTAAAAGTTTTTCGCTAAACACAGGTTTCCATTATGTCCAGATTCCGTTTAACCCTTTAAAGACGAAGCGTATCTGTTTTATATAAGGACTCAGTGCCTACCGCGCTGTAAACACTCTCCACTTCGGTTATAAAAACCAGTCTCTTAATGTTTTATAAGGCAAAAGTTGCTGTTTGTTCTGAGATCCGTACAAAACACATAAACGCAATGTGGGCACCACGTAGAATTTTTTAATGTTAAACCTGGTCATATGTAAATTTACCGGTAGGCTTTAAAAGGTTAAAACAGGTTGACTGTATTTAGATTAAAGAACGTCGGGTAATTCCTTGGTTATAACGAATAGCTGCGCTGTATTCAGCCCCCCTATCCTGGTACCTTGCTGTCAACTGTGGAAAGAAATCAGGCCGTGTTTTGTGTGAAGATATCGACAAGCGACACAATAACCCAGCGCATGGCTGCCTCACGTTCAGACGTGACACCCTCTGCCCTTTCACGAACTACCGTGTGGTAAAATAAGGCTATGTAGATCGTGACTTTTGAACTATTCACGCACCATGCACCTTCTCAGGCTTGCGCAGCAGGACGACCGTCACTTGGGTTTAATATCACGAATAATAACGAAGAGTTCTGAGCAGAAATCTGAACTGAACTTTCTCATTACTTAGAAAATAGTCCGGCTAATCCGTTGCTATTACTTGCAGTATTCTTATTTTATTTTAACTTTGTGAAGAACTTCTAATGTAAGTGCATATTCTGTCTATCTGCAGTATATCTGATACAACCTCAAACTTCCCGTTTGTTGCACTTATCACTGACCGGAAAGCAATTCTTGCAAGGCGATATGTAGGTACGTCTGTATGAACTAGTCATGCCAAATTGACATAACTGGCTACTGTGTTTCATTAGTTGCCGCTATATAACTGAAATGTGGTGAATATTTTCGCACGACAGCCATGTTCTTATTTTATATTATAAAAAAATAACCGCAATATGCTGCATATTTTTCTGCAATATAAAGTGGCAATAGTGTAACTTCCAAGTTCTCGAGTTCGTTTATCCGCGGTGTTGTTGTTATTACGCATTGCGCAAAATTAAAAAAAGAAGCGGCGTTAGAGTGCGCTCCTGTGACATGATATTGATAGAGAGTTTCTTTGGAATTAACCACATTGCTCAAGAGTCGAAGCGGGACAAAGAGGGCGCACGCACGCACACTGGCACATACACAGCATGGTAATGAGTCCATTTTTCCTCATTAAAAAAATCACCAAATATATTCCTATAAAAACAGATTGCCGGCTTCCTACAGCGGAGGCCCGGGGTCTGTCCCAGGGCAGTCTATACGGAATTGTGCACAGACCGTAAATGAGACAGGTTCGGCTTCTGCGTACTTGGCTTTCATCTGTCAGTATCATTTCAAAAGTGCTACAAGCTCGTAATTTACTAATTCACCTGCCAAAGACATATTGTTTATATCCTCGGTTCTTGGCAGCGTTGTTAAATAAAACGAGATTACAAACAGGATAAAACTCCAAACACGATCCGAGTGTAAAAACTGTGATGAAAGTGGCCAGAAGGCAATATTATATCAGCTGTCTTTTTGACAGATGATGTCAAGAAGCTCTTCGGAGTAATTCTGTGCGTAACCCTTACTGCCTTCTACGACGGTGCAAAACTGCCGGGTTTGCGGAGGAGTACACTGCTTATAAATGCAGAGTAAAACAGTTCTATCCCGATAGATGACACAGTTCATTCCTCAAAGTAAATAGGCATGTAGAAGATAAACATAAACGTCATACAATCCCGCAATAAATTCTGCGTTTTACCTGTAACATTTATAGATTCCGATAGGACAGGCAGACTAAGGATCCAGGACACAAAGCTAAGACCACTCCTTTCGGGCGCTTCATAGGAATCTCCGAATAACAAAGTACAGTGGATTGCCTCCCTTCGTCAGCATTAGCAGCCTTCGAGGTTAAACCTTTGGATTCTGGACAAAAAATGGATACAAGTAATTACTTTAATAATAAACGAATATCCAAAGTTTCAGTACTATTGCGATACAAAAGGTCTATTGTATGGTGTAGCTAAAATTGAAGATGCCTGTAACGGTTACGGGGTCCCTGTCACCACAGCAAGGCGCGTCCTCAGGTTGAGGACGGAAGAAACAGCTTCCAGGTATGGTGGGTAGCTGGCAACTTTATTGAATAAGCAGTCGCAAATAGCTAAAAAGGTGGATCTCCAGCTTAGGGTTGGACGAGATCTTAACAACTCCTCACCATAACAACAACACATGTTACGAAATGGTTGACAGGACCCCGGACCGGGCCATATCTTTTGGAAAGACATAAGAATCGGGAAACGGCCATGAATTTCGGAATCTGGAATACAGGGAGTCAGTATAGGTCAGTGCTACTGAGGAGAATTAAGGAAGTATAATTGGAGGACTTACACGCAAATGGGAATATGATATTAAAGTGGATCTTCAAGAAAGAGTATGGGAGAGGGTGTACTGGATTAATATGGCGGCTCTTGTGAACACGGCAGTGACCCTTCAGGTTCCACAAAATGCGGGGAATTTCTTGACTACTGAGAATATCTTAGCTTCTCAAAAAGGCCTCTGCTCCATGGAGTCATTTGGAGAAAATGTGACCAGGTTTGCTATGCTTATTACATGGAAGTGATGATTTTTCTCTTGAGCCTGCATTTGCATCACTCTTTACTTATTTATTGCTTCTTATTTTCGAATTGCTTTGACTAACCAACCTACCTTCCGGCCATATTTACTTCGCTTAAGCGGAAGTTCACTGTACAGAGCGAGCACAAATGTCCTTTAACATTTTGGAAATAAACTGCGAAGCAGCTGGACAGAATACAACACCCGAATATCCAGACATTAAAAGACAACTTTCCAAACCTCGAACCAGCGTAGTTTAACGTCTCTCAGTGTTCGGGTGTTGCAGTTTGCCTGATTGCTTCACATTCAGTTTCGGAAATATTAATAATATCTCTTGTTGGCTGTATATTGCATCCCCATTTTACCTTTTTATTCTTCGCTTTGTTCCTGTTTCTTTCCTGTCCTATAGCACATGTTTACAAGTCTCTGAAGCTTACAGCCACTCTGTGACATAACGAACACGAATTCAATTGTTAATTTCACATCCTGATTCTAGCCACCACCTGACGCTCATTCTAATCATATTATGCCAGTAAAATGACCGTCCACCAGAAAATACGCTTACCGTCCACATGTTCAGGGCTCTTTATTTTCAACTCCAATAAGAACAGTTTAGACTTAATTGTACTGCTGTCGCACCACTTTTCCACATAGCACCCCTCCCCGCAACCGCAGATCTCAACTCTCACATTCCAAAAAAAAAAAAAGTCTGCACTGTATTTTATTTGGGGTATTATGCCAAACTCTTGTGTGGTTCATAAATCTTACAAATACTACACAACCCTTGTGTTAGCTGAGGAAATACATGTATAAAATTAAATATTAAATCATATTCATACGTACTGTACAAGACAAAACATTCTTTCTCAGTGGTTACGAACATTTCTTATGACTTCTGGTGTTAAGCTGGTTCATGCAGACCTGACTGCATGCTGCCACAATATTTTCTATCCAAAGGCCACACGTTACATAACTGTCCACCAAACTTCTTGCAGTTGGTATTATACCTGACACCTGTCGATCGCAGCCTTCAATTAAAGGTCTATTGGTAGATGTTTGTTGCATGTAGGCCACTAGCAGATTTTCTCAGGGTTCTTTCTTTTCCTTTACATTCATCCTACCCCGCCATATACAGCTGATACAGTGCCTTAAAAGAATCTGTAACTCACGCGCATTTGTTAGAAAGACCCGGCAGCTACTGTTATTTGTAGGAATAGTTGCTCTTTATTGTGAGCAATATATAAGAAATATAAAAAAAACAGACGCTATGGAAAACATGCATATTTTAGGCACTTTCGCAGTCATTTTGGAGGAGCGATTATTGACATTATCACTTCCGTCTGTCTGCATCAAACATGAATTTTGGTGAAAATACATGTCTGGAATTTTTAATCAAATTTGTAGAAACATTTCCACACACGACTCAGTACACGCTCTGAGTCACTGCAGGTACGTAATATATTACACCACTGATTTCGAATTATGAACTACAGATATTGATTTACCAACAATAACAACAATCCAGTGGATTACAGGACAATAGCCTCATTGTCAACAAACGTATCTACGGACACACTACAACCCGTAACACAACAACCGTACCCAACAACACGGTGTTCATCAAGAAGAAGCATGAAATGCCTACACGGAGGTTGAACAAGAAATGCGACATCGCTAAATTCTAGCTGTGTTGATTTTAAATTTATTAGCTTTATTAAAGACATATGCACAATATGATATATTTTATAGCATACTTCAACGTAATGGAATGGGTACTGTAATATCTGTATGTAGAGAGATTTTATGAAGTCAGTACAAAAACACTAATCACCAACAAACGCATAACGAGAGTGTTATCATCAATCGTAACACACTCCTACAAGTTTCGACCCTGCTGGGTCATCTTCAGGGAGACCTTTTTGTTGTCGTTACACTAAGGTTGCACTTTACAGTTGAGTGAGAATGTGATGTTGACTGCGTACTGCGTTGTTTTTGGAGGCGTGAACTCTCTGCGGTCCCGGCCTGAGAGTTCACGCCTCCAGTACACAGTACACAGTACAAAGAAAATTAGCCCCAGATATTAATGCACTCGGACGTTTCCTAACTTGTTTAGTATTAAAGTATATGGTACATATAGTAACCACTGTGCTTAACGGGTTAAGGTATTGTGTGTAAATAATTTTCTGCACTAACTACATGTCGAGCAGGCAGAAAACGTCTTTCAGTGTTCCGTGTAACGCGACAGAATTATACTAATCATGTAGACTGCTATATCGTGGGACAACATCCTGTTGGGTTAATCTTTTGTGTCCTCCACTAAAACTGTAGGTTCAGCAATTTAAATTACAATATACTTTGACTCGAAAGGAAATGCGTAACATGGAATCCACGCATGCTGGCCCGTGAAGCGTCAGGAAGGTCTTCTGCAGCTCTAAAAACAAAAAAAATTTACCGACATCCTAACAAATACCGTTACTATGGAAACAGCCTTCAGCAGCACTTTGACTGCAAGTGCTGAAAAATTTATTAAGGCTGGAATGTCAAGGCGCAAGTCTGTGATCATGGTGCAGTGTATTCTTGTTGTGCTGTCGTTGTAAATACTTTCTCTCCTGCATGAGGTAGCTGGCTTCACATTTAGTCAGAGGAAGAAGTGGCAGTCCAGAGACTAGCGCGAAGATATAAAATAAGCATGCAGATTTAGTGTTATTTCCATTTTCGTGTGGATAAACATGATTTATTATTACTGGTTTGGCAGATCGGCCAAGAAAAAGAGTACACATTCACAATATGAGTCAGTTAAGGAAAAACCAGTCTTTTTTTGTGCCTAGAAAACGCACTGACTACTGAGACGTGACTTCGTGCAGACGTGCAGAAATACAACCACGTCTTGGAGGAATGTGCTGTCTCCAGTTTAATGGTAGAAAAGCAGTTCTTGGTTATAAAATGTTCATTTCGGAAGAAATCTGCTCTCTTATGAGATGTTACGCAGATGCGTTCGGTAATTAGTTACCGATATCTCAGAACAAGCTATCCGTCCTATTTTCAAGGGTCAAGCAGTTAACGTCACATAAGTAGATTACAGTACTAATAATTTTCTACATATTTTATCAATAGCCATTGGTCAAAAAATAGACTTCCCGTAATGGGCTGCCCTATTCACAGCACAATTCTTTAAGTGTTGCGAGTTCACTGACGGAGGTATGAAAAGTAGGTACATACGGATTTATATGTAAGATAATATAATAAATCGATTTGTAGGGCAGATGGATAGCAAATGGTCTCTTAGTTAATCAAAAATCCATGCGCAATTCATTGATTCCGAAAATTCAGTACTAGGCTTAGGATTAAACGCATTTTGCATGCTGCAAAATGCTTATAATCCTGAGACTAGTCATTAAGTTGTTACACCAGCCAAATAATATATCCTGTCAACACGTGAGTATATTGTTGTTAATCATAAAAAACTAGCAATAAGCAGAAAAGTTCGTGTATTGTTTTCTTTTCAATTTTATTTAACTCCACTGAATCTTTCGCCACACTTTTCTGCAATTTTCCAAACTATATTAATAAGACTTACATAGAGTCCCAACGCGTAAACAAACTGACACATTTATTAGAATTCTCCATCATTTGGCTTATAGACGCTTTCGCAAAGCGAATAGACACTACTAGACACATCATGTCTGTCGCTCCGTCTGTCTTCATGGAACAGCGCGATTTCCACCGGAAGGATTTTCATGAAATTTCGTATTTGGTATTTTTATTAACATCTGCCAACATATTCCCATATTCGTTAAAACAGGGCAAAAATGATATAATCCTTGCACGAATGCCTACGGGTACGTTCATGCTATTTGTCATTAATGGAGACAGATTTTTCTCTGTAAGGTGCGAACTGAGGCCTACGAAACAACTGCCGACCTGAAGGCCTCAAGTGCAGGAAATATGGTATAATCTATCGTCCTTCCCGAAGTAAGCAGAGGAAACACGATGTCTGTCCGTTTAAGAGAGAAATGCAGTAAGTACCATATCTAGATGTTTAAGAGAGGTACAAGAAATGAGTCAAACCCAAAGAGGCTGGAGTAATAAACGGCGATCGAAATATATCATCGCATCCGAAAGCATAAGGAAGTAGTGACTGCGTTTAGATTGTATTGACAGTATTCAGGAATGGTTGGGAATAACATGGGAAGTAACAGAGCCAGTGCGACGGAAATTATATGACCGGCAGTCATTTCCAAACTTTTTTGTCAAAACACATCGTAGTGTAAAGAATATCCCTTGCGTTCCCTGTTCTTTCCTGTCGTAAAGTAAAAATTAATAATACGAATATGAAACCTACTGTTTTATGTCCGTTCAAAATAGCTAGAATGCGTATTTTAAAAATATGAGATGATGGACGTAGTTTAATATACTCGTATATATCATTTCAATAACACATCTGCGTCACAAGTTTTACATATATATTCTGTATATATATATGTATGTGCATATATGAGTCGACGAAGAGAGGCTTAGGTGATCGTCCGTGATAAATGAAAGGCAGAACAAACGAATGGAAAAGTCTTTGACCCCATATGTTAACATTCCTTTCCATTCTCTTGCTTTATTTTTACATCGATATCAACGAGTAACTTCGAACGGTAAATGCTATCTTGCGCACGCACGCACAAACGGAACAGTGTCTTACATCGCATATCAGCTCCATGCGTTGGTATGTAAACTAGCGCAGAACAATCACAATGGTGAGATGTGGGGTGGGTTATCTTGTGCAGAAACTAAGAGTTCATGTTCCGCAAACCTCACCCCTCCAGTTGATTACATATGTGACACTGTCGTTGTATTCTCCACAGTCAGGCAGCCTGTCTGGCACCTGTCGAATAGCAGGCTCATTTGGCCACCAGAGTCGGTCTCTACGCGATGGTGTAAATGTCAATGCCTCTCCTGGGAAATGAAACCCGGCCGACCAGCCCGTAGGCAAGGAGTAACTGAGAGTGAGTGATCAACATATGACGAAAAGGATTCAATGCAGCATCACTCATGTAAAGTGTGAAGCATCTAATGTTTTAGTCTTGTAAGACTTCGAATAGAAATAAATACTAATTGTACAGTTTGATTCAAAATTATTTTATATGCAAGTGCGACAATTTTCAGATAAAAATCGAAATTTCATACCTAGGCGCTTTATTTTGAATAAATCTAGATGCACGAACATCCTGTCTTCACCGCTGTTATACGGCAACTTAACGTCACCAAAAATATCCAAATTGCTTTCCGCACACCAATAACTGTTCGTTGCAGTACCCCGATGAAGCGGAAATGTTTTTCTTTCTGTCGCTTTTTTTAGGTCGGCGATGGAGGTGTGGTTACAAGGTACCGACTGTTCTCATTTCTACGGCAAGATTTCTTCGTCCGCAAAACGACTTTTTTGCATTTTCGTGTTAACAGGGATGAGCAAACAAAAAAAAACCCTCAATTTTACAGAAGATACCACAGCCTGATCTGCAAGCAATACTTTCTTGTAACATTGTTGAAGCCTGCACAAAACCAAACCTTTCTTTCTTCGTGCCTTCCATTTCCTAAAGAGTATCACTTTTGTTGGAAGGTTCCCATGTTTTGCTCGTTTGCCCTTCCATTACGAGTAGCTTTAAAGATGGAGACTAGTATAGAACATCGGTGGAATGATACTGACTGGGATTAAAACGAATCACTCGGAGAAAAGTCTGTCCACCACAAATTCCACATGGACTGCCCATGGCTCGAAACCGGGCTGCCACCGTGAAAGGCCTGCGACTAACCGCCTGACTCAAAGAACTGTCCAATGAAGCTTGAAATTTAAATAGAAAATATATAAAAATTCAGTACTTACCTAAGATGAAACATTGTTTTTTTTTGGTACATAAACATCTCGGAAAAACACAGACCTTGCAATAGTTTTGACCCAAGAAATGAGGCTGTAACCTCATACCTCATGTACAGCGGTAACTGAACGGGTCTCGCGTTGTCAATTGCTGATGGCGAGTTAGTGAGAAGGATTAAGGTCTTGCGGGATGTGACGCCGTAAACATTCGTACAGAGTAAACATCGTTTCAGCGAAACATGCTATATGTATCTTCTAAGTAGAACGGCTATTGTGTGCCGAAATTTTGTATGTATTCTTCACGTCTTTACACTACAGGCAGGAAGAAACACTAAACTGAGATGAACTTTAGGAAGCAATCCCCGAATTAAATCTCCATTTCATTTCTTCGTCAATAAAATTTTGATATGTTAGTGTCGTTCCCAACTACTTGAAAGTAATTAAGTCCCATAATCCAGAAATATTATTTTTATCGTAAAAATCTTCAGACGTAAATCAAAGAAGAAAATCCTCCCTCGTTTCAGAAGAAATATATAAAAGACTGCACATCAGAGTCCTTGTGGCAGTGGCTATGAAGACATCTGTCCTCTGAGATGTGACACCGTGTAGTCTGGTACATCCTGACGTTTCAAAGGATGTGTTGTATTCTTTATCGAGTTGGGGTCATCAGGATCTTTTGAAACGTCGGCACAAGTCTGCCAGATTACATAAGGCCACACTGAAGAGGGAACAAATTTTCTTTCTTTATCTGTGCAGCAAAGAAACGGTGACACATTTCATTAAACGGAAAATAAACGCAGCAATCAAACACGAACGCTATTTTTATTTCAATATCAGAACATTATATACATACAGACCTACTTCTAAAACTGTGTATTAAAATTGCCCAACACTTGGAATGCTGTGCTGCTTTCGTTATATAGCTTTCATATTGACGTCTATTGCTTCTGGGCTCGTACATCAAAAAGTTCACAAGACCCTCCCCTTACTTGCATGATGAAATAAGTTATTACCGAGGTTTGCTTCATATCTTTCGTTTGTAAAATTATTGGGCACATGAAATACGGTCACGATTTGAAACCAGAGGTAACTGTAGTTCACATGCGGGTGTTCAGTTGGAGAATCATAACAAACTACACACGCAGGAATGTCATCTGCAAGACAGTCTAGATTTCACAACAAAGAAATAGGGCATAACATCATTGGATTCCTAACAAGCGTGTCATATTCGAGTGGTTATCAATTCTACTTCGCATTTAGTAGGTCTCTGGTTTGAATACCGAGCCAGAGACTGCTCGTCATAACTGTGATTTTCTGTATTTTCTCAGTCTCTCCAGGTCGGTTACGCAACCTTAAATTACGTCACGGCCACTTCCACCTACTTTCCACTTCGTTATTTATTAACCTTTTAAAGCCTAGCGGTAACTTTACATACCACCAGGTTTAACATTAAAAAATTCTACGTGGTGCCCACATTGCGTTTATGTGTTTTGTACGGATCTCAGAACAAACAGCAACTTTTGCCTTATAAAACATTAAGAGACTGGTTTTTACAACCGAAGTGGAAAGTGTTTACAGCGCGGTACGCACTGAGTCCTTATATAAAACAGATATGCCTCGTCTTTAAAGGGTTAATCAGCCTGTCACTCGATGCTGCTGTGTAACTGCTGTATAGGCAGGGGTAGCAGTTCGCGAATGGCTGAACTGTTCGGGTTTCGAACACCGGTGGGAACGACGTTTTCCCTACCCATCCATACGGCACACGCGACCCAGACAACCTCCCGTAAAATGAGTGCTGGCTCCGTTTGCCGGGAGTAAAACGGCCGAGTCGTGGTGCTGGTCACACACTCCTATCTAGGCCGTGGTTAAAGATAAGGTATAGTTGTACCTCTACCTCCCCCCCCCCCCTCCGTGTGACTTCATGGACAGTTGTAGCGTGAAATTTACTTGTGCTGTATATTGTCAGCTAGCGGCAGCGGATCACGATATATATATCACAGACAAAACATATTTTATAGCGTATCGCGGTGAAAGGAGTTTCATGGCAAAAGGAGCGTTTTATTATTACCAACCACTGCACTATAATTCTTTTTATTCCGATATGTTTCGGCTAACTATCGTAGCCATCATCAGGGAGTCACTTTTCACAGACGTGCGCAGTGTACAGTATGTCAACGAAAGGTAATATTCGTATGTACATTAATTATTTACAGCAGTAGTCAGTATATAGTACTAATAATTTTATATAGTTTAAATTATGTATGATATTACAATATACTATATTAATACATAAGATGTAGAGTACAAAAAATATATAAAAGTCTGTCAGCAAATATCTGTCTTGCAAATCACTTCTGGCTTTGTATGTATGTTAGACAACCCCGGCTATGGTACCCGATGTGTATTTCTTTTTTTGATGAAGGGCCCCGCAGCAGACGCTACGGACGCACCGCAGCCTTGAGGTTTATTGTGCAATCCTGATGAAGGTGATGATGATTGTTATTTTTTGTCCTGATGTGCATTCCACGTGCAATATCTCTGTACTCTACTGTACAGTACGGTAGTCTACTGTACACTACTGTAGTGTACTGTACAGTACTGTACTGTACTGTACTTACTGTACTGTATTGTACTGTAGTGTACTGTACTGTACTGTACTGTACTGTACTGTACTGTACAGTACAGTACTGTACTGTCCTGTACTGTACTGTAGTGTACTGTACTGTACTGTACTTTACTGTAGTGTACTGTACTGTACAGTACTGTACTGTAGTGTACTGTACTGTACAGTACTGTACTGTGCTGTAGTGTACTGTACTGTACTGTAGTGTACTGTACTGTTCAGTACTGTACTGTACTGTACTGTACTGTACTGTACTGTACTGTACTGTACTGTACTGTACTGTACACTATTGTAGTGTACTGCACTGTACTGTAGTGTGCTGTACTGTACAGTACTGTAGTGTACCGTACTGTACAGTACTGTAGTGTACTGTACTGTACAGTACTCTAGTGTACTGTACTGTACGGTGGCACGCCTGAGATCTTCACCCATCTGGGCTGTTACGCAGCTTTGTTTGGTAGCCAATTACCGACGTTTCGGGACAGCCTATCGGTCCCATATTCAAGGGTAAAATTATTGTGTATGTACACAAGTTACAAATGTGGCCGCTGGCAGGGTAACATAAACTGGAGGGTCTCATGCGGCCCGCAGGCCGCGGGTTGGACATACCTGGTTTAAGTGCTGCAGAGTTTTCAGTATAAATAACGTTATACAATTTTGGATTACAGTTTTATATTACGTATATGTGTTTTAAAGTTTTTTGGTTTCTTATCGTGCCTGCGTAATAAAGTTGGATCTCATTGTTACATAATTATCAGTGTAAAAGTACGACGCTTTCCACATAATTTAATGAACTGCATGAAGATGGTTGTTGAAACCGAAACATGTAGCAGGAATATTGAAACAAAAGGCCGTGTACAGTTGTGGACAATGTACGTCTGTTTGCGTACATTTAGTTACTGCACAAATGGACGGCTCAGTTGAAACTGGTACATGACATATGTTTATTGAAGGCGTTCCATGTCATGAGCCGGTGTTCAATTCCCTGCAGGTGCAGAGTTATTCTTTTTGCGGCCACGTACATATCAGCTCTGGATCCTTCCAGGTCTGCTGCCCAGTAAGTACCATTGCAGAGACTGGGACATACATCTGACCCCGTGGCAGTTACAAAAAGTGTGGCACTCCAAATTTACTCCCCCATACATCTTCATGGCATGGTGCTTATATGCAGCTAATCATTACAGTACCCTTTCAGTTGTTCCATTTTAAAACGCTTCAGAATTAGCGAGAGGTTTTCGGACTGCAGCACTACATCTGTTGAGAATACAAATGTCAGTTATCGGCCTACTTCAGCCACTAAGAAGCAGCAGCATATTAATCCTACCTCTTGTTGCGTGTCTGGGGTCCTGGATATCTCAGTCAATACAGTGACTATTTTTATAAGCTACGGGCTGCGAGGCTGAGGAGTCGTTGTGCGCTTTCCGACAGGGGGAAGAAATTGGATGTACTGCAAGAGGGCCAGACCGGCTATGAGGCCGCCCCAACGTCCTCTTTATTGGGCGTGGTTCCTCGGGGTAAAGAGGCCGAATCGTTAAGCGGATCACTCACCATCTAGAACTCAGTTTAAGAATGGGTGGACCTATACCTCCACTCCCACACCATATGCCTTCATGGTGTGCATAGGGATAACTTTAACTTTCCTTTCACTTTTCTGCTTGTCTAAAATGGAGATGTAAGTCTGGTTCCCTTTAGCAGTTGTCCATCAGTAACATGTTATGATCTTACGTGTAGCACTGCAGTAACATCTTACGAGCTGACATACAGAATTGAAGTAACATTTTACAAACTCACGTATAGCAATGAGGTAACACAAACATTTTGAAGCCTGCAGTTTATCTAAATACATTTCAAAATCTTGTCCTACCTTGCAGAAAACACGGCGTTTCCATTATAAGGGCCAACTGTTTGGTTGGACGAATTTGATATTGTATGCAATTAATGAAGATAAGAGAACGAGGTTGTGGAAAGTTAAAAGTAAATGATAAGTTGAATTATAAATATACGCTAATGATATTTAATTTTGACCATGCAATTTGATAAGATTATAATGGCAGTGAGAAACACAAGACAGGAAGAAACAACGAATGGAAATATAGCTGAAAATTAACCTGTTATATAGCTATGCTGAAAGAAACAAACCAAGCTGTTTAAAGAAATGCACAGGCAAAAGCTCAACTGCCTTCTTCTTTTTAAATGGAATGATGTTTTTCGTATGCCACACAGCGTTTAGCAGACCTCGTAGAGTCGAATTTTCCTTTTCCAGTAAATAATTGTGTGCATTTGTTTTCACGAGCATAATCGAACCAGCTTTGGATAAATCCACACTGGGTGTAGTTTTTGAATGGTTTAATATTAACATTATAATTTTAAGCTTTGTTGTGTGCGGATGTAAATTTTAATCTCTAAACCTGAAGGAAGATCAGATACCGTAGGTATCCGAAAATATCTGAATTTATAAAAGCTCAACCAAATTATTAAAGGAGGAAATTCAGTTCAAGAACTTGATACTTTGTCCTATTCATCCAGTCTGGTCTCATGTACAGAATATACAGAATCTTACTGAATATCTGGTGTAGGGTCTTCCTTGAAAAGTTGGTACGATAAGGTCTTGTGTGATTTCAGGCTTCCGCCGCTTTGTGAATGAGATCTTCGCTCTTCTGGGATGGTATGTAGCGTTGATTTGTAGTTATTTGCCGACGTTTCGGGACAACCTCTCGGCCCCGTCTTCAAAGGTCAAGAAGTTCAAAAAGAACTGCTTGACCCTTGAATATGGTACTGATATGTTGATCCGAAACGTCGCTAAATAACTACGAATCAACGCTAGGTAGCATCCCAGAAAAGCAAACATCTCAAGATGTGATCTTGCTTCGTCTGGCTGAGAAAGATATTTGGTGGTGATGTCCTGTATACATAATAACGCACCTCGGGGATCCATAAAAGGAAGGGAATCTCTTGCCTGGGTTAGGGAATATCAGCTTCGAAACAATAATCCACTGCATAGAGTTTGTCGCTGATAAAAAGTGCGTACTCTGCTCATTCGTTTTGCGTAGCAGCGTAGTTGAGCGTTCGACGTACAATATTACATTCGTCAACTCCTGTGTACAGTATACGGCCTCAGTGGCGTAATGCAAATCTCCGTGAAGGCACGAAATTAGTTTCATGGCAAGTTATGTAACCCTAAATGAGGTAAAAGTAAATGCGTATTGTATGATATACAATTACATATAAGTAATGAATATGTAGATTCTCCGCACGTATTTGGGCTAATTAAATTAGTCCTATAAATGACTACATAATGGAGAGAGGTGTTCACTTATATAGAAAGTGTGACAATGGAACAAACGTGACAATATGCTCCTGAATGAGTAAGAGGGAAAGTGAAGTTAATATGGTGATAAGATTGTAATGCGAAGTTGGGGATGACATACTTATGTAAGCGTCAAAAAAAGCGGGCATCAACATGCCAAATTGAAATACATTTTCCCATTACGTTATCACATAATAAAGCTGAAGGGAAGAGGATCATTGGAAGAAGTAGACACAGATGGCAGGATAATATTAATATATATCACTAACTTAAATAAATAAGATGTAAGAACTTACAATGGATTCCGTATATTAAATTAGATGCATCAAGTCAATAGCAACATGAAGATGGGCACCGAGCCAGTTCATGAAGGGCTGGAGGCGTTTTACACCTCGACGCGGCTTTCTGTCCCAGAAGAGTTGTTGCCTACTACTTTTTAGGCCTGCAAACATTTTTTTAAAAATAGGAGTGTCTCAAGATTTGAAAAATTGTTTAAGGGATTTCCATGGAAGAAATTTAGGAAACACTTGTCTAACCTGTCACTTGGTTAGCGTTATTGATATGCATTAGACGTACAATGTCGGTATTAGCGTTCAACATTCACGCTTGCGTGATTTTAGGGTCCGCCTGGTTGAAGACAAGCAGCGAATCATCCACAAGCCCAGGGCAAAACTGCGACACGTAATATGTAGTGTTTAGATTCCAAGTATTCCGGTCCATTCATGAATGCCACAAGCATTCTGCACATTTATAACAGGACATTAACCGAAGCGTTTAAAAAACTGGATCTCTAGAGTATTTGTTACAATATTCTCAGCCTCATAATCTACGTCATTGTAAACCGACAGGCCCGCTGCCACACGTCACTCCTCTTCTCTGACCGCACAAAGAGTGCCACGATATGTAGGCCACTAATAATATAACCAATGTACGGTAAACGTATGCAATTCGTGACATAGGAGTTCATCAAACCTGTTCTGTAATTGAACCATTCGTCTGGCGTTATCTGTTAATATATTTTATGACGCAGATTTTTTGGTCTAGCCACAATTGTCACTGAGTGACACCGGTTCGTATCCTTTTCACTCCATGCAATATTTACTTGGAACATTTCTCTCGTCAGGTGAGAAGAGAACCGTGTAGCCTGTGTCTTGACAGGTTTGTTGTTCTCGCAGCGATGTTGTTGAAGATACAATTTTTCAGGAATAAGATACCGTGCCGACTGGTAAATAAAGTCGAACTCGTTATAGCATCACGAAGGGGTCTGAATATTTTTTATCATTATAAACGTGTGTTGTTATAAACAAGTAGTGTAACATTATGGTTAACAGGAAGGAATTAATTGGTACTACAGAATAGCTGACGCTACAGACGGGGTGTCGTATAAACCGATGACATTATAACGGGGTTCGACTGTATTTCCCACTGGCATGCATCGTATCCATGAAGTCTTGTAAATCTTCATGCATTTCCTGCTTTGGGCGAAAGGGGCAGTACAAAACCAGATAACATTTAGTCTGAATTATTTATCGGCAAAGTATAAGCGTGCCAGCGGTTTCTTGATGGCTAAGCTACGGGATGGAGAACCGAGGAATTGCGGTTCGATTCTTGCCATAGATAAGATATTTACTTTTCTTGGAAGCGTCTTAAGTAGTTCTGAGGCCCACCCATCGGCCAGGGCATGAAACTGACCGCGCAACTCCGTCTAGTGCCGAGGTTAGTGGATTCATTGGAGCTATACCTCCTCTGCAGCATATGTCTTCTTGGCCTGCATAGCAACATATTTAACTTTCAGCTGATATTTTTAAGACAGGAAACCGTAGCCGAGGCATGGTCCCGTATCGCGTCAGACCGAACTGTATTTGCGTAGCAGAACTGTGACACATCATGCAAGGATACAAGGGCTTTGTTGCGACGGCCTGGCTCGGCGAGCGCACTGACGATGAACAGCCTGGTGCTGATCGCTCTTCTACGACCGAGGCGTGGGCACCAACCGTGGCCGCAGCTTAATTGGAATCACAGCGGTATAAATTAAAGAAGTAAGTAAACATGTTTTTAATTAACTACAGAGGAAAGTCTTGCTCTAGAATCTAATAATCTCTCAGCCAATCAAAAAATGTCCTTCGGTTGTGGAACACAAAGTTCATTACCTTATTTACAAGAGCCCTCCGTCACTGGACCCTATTCTGAGCCAGATGAATCTAGTCCGCAGTCTAATACTTAGAACTGTCGATTTTAAGTTTAGGCGTGTCCTCACATTTACTTCTGGGTCTCCCAGTTGGCCTCTTCTTTCTCTTACTTCAACTGACATTTTATACGCGTTTCGCATCTTCCACACATAAGCCACATACACCCCTTATGTTTGTCCTCTTAAATTTATCGCCCAAGTATCTGATGATATGTACAGGACAGGAAGTTGCCCTCAGGCAATTCGAAAACTTTAATGTCCGCTACATACCCAAATATTGACACTTAAGAAAATTATGATAATATTTGTGCAGAACTCTTTCATACCAGCACCTGCTTATTTCATTGAAGTGAACTCGACTGAACATAGCAACGTATTTTTTGCTGTAACATTCAACGTTGCTTACATCATGTAGGGGTGAATAGAGGTACTTCGTGCTGAGGTGTTTACAATTAAAATTGTAACATGAAGCAATATATCACTGAAAAAAATATAAAAGTTTTGTTTAAAGCGTATGAAAATGAAAAGGGCGACAGACGAGATTCAGAACTGAAGGGTCTAGAAATTAAAATAAAAGAAATGTGGTTAAATATTTATAAAAAACAGAGCAGTTGCTCTATATATTGCCTGCTTTAGTACGGAACACTTCTGATTTTTAACCACATATCCTATTTACATGTTTCCTAGGATATTCAAAATAAACAGTAATTATTTCTCTAAAAAGTATCAAGCTTTTAGCTGCAAGTTTTGTGTGCTACGAAGTAATAATTTAAACATCTGTCAACCACAGGGAATAAAAAATACATCATTTGTGTTTGTGTGTGTGTGTGTAGGTGCCTTCGCAAAATTGCGAAAAGCGACTATTAGCGTCGTCATATCTGTCTGTCTGTCCGCCTGTCCGCCGGAAAAACTGTGCTCCCATTGGACGGGTTTTCATGAAATTTGATATTCGGTATTTTTCTAAATTCTTCCGAGAAAATTTTAGTTTCATGAAAATCTGACAAGAATAAAGGGTACTTTACATGAGGCCCTATGTACATTCATGATAATATTTCGCTGAATTCTTCTTAGAAGGAAAAATGTTTCAGACAAATTTGTAGAGGAAATCAAACCACATTTCATTTTCAGTTTTTTTTTCTTCGAAAATCGTGCCGTTTATGAGATAACGTGGAAAAATATTGTAGAGCCAGACAGGCCACAGTTGACAATATAATACGGCGCAGAAGAGATGCGATTTGCATGCCAGATAACTAAGGCAAGAGTAGACAAGGACTGAAAATATTTAATACTTACTGCCTTTCCACCGCAAAAACGGTTACGCGAAGGGGCCGTAATGTTAGGCTATAGTACACTGGCTGCCTTGTTTAGTTGTAACGCGATTCAAATAGACAAGGAAACGTTAGTACACTGAAAACCTTTCCGCTAGAAATTAAGCAAGGAATATTAAGTAAAATATTATAATACGAAGTGCGTAACGTTAATAATGCTACGACACGCAAAGCTAATTCAGTTACTTCATAGCGCTGGAAGCAGAGCGTAATGCGGGAAGATTTGAGTGTGTACAGTTTTAACAGTTTTTTCGTACTGGCATAAATTAGAGTGTATTCGTGTGCTATCGCTGATAATTACATACCCGTTAGTGCGTGTATCGTAACTGCTGGTCTGTCCAACCCTTCCAGCGGCGTTCAGCAGACAACCTGCACGTTTTTCTTTTACTCTCGTGGTGAGGTAAGTCGGTGTGGAACTGCAGCTTCTGCTGCGCCCACTTCGTACAGAAATGAATGTGGAATAATGGTGATTGATAACTGGCACAGTAAAATAAAGTGCTCGCAGCAAGCCTCTTCCACTGCTTCTTTGTTCATCAGAAGTCGCACATGAATTGCCCTGGGTCTGAAAATCGTGGCCTACGCAGTGCAAAGCCGACGTTTAGCCGCCAGAGCTATGGCAAGTCACGGCGCATGTCTTATTTCGGGCTTCGATACGACGAAATTTGACTATTTTTAGTTGCCCTCCATCGCCATGTGCGGACGTAACCTTTAACAGTGGGCCACGTCTTTTCTCAGGCAGTTAGTCGGTGGGTAGCCTATGTAGTAAGAGTGACAAAAAAGTGGCTAACAGGT
Organism: Coptotermes formosanus; assembly: GCA_013340265.1. NCBI lineage: Eukaryota > Metazoa > Arthropoda > Insecta > Blattodea > Rhinotermitidae > Coptotermes > Coptotermes formosanus. The sequence goes on along the minus strand of BLKM01001624.1, from coordinate 139,864 downwards.
TTGTTTTGCTTAATATTGGGTTATTATTTTATTTTAAAACTATGGTTACCACTTCCTGTCAAATCGTTTATCTTGTTAACGAATCTGGTTCCGCGACCGCCACGCGAGCGGTGGCGTAGCAACGGTAAAGCTAAGCAGTCCCTGTACAGGCCGGGACAAACCGTGAGGGCTCCAGAAGGGTGAAGCTCCCAGATTTCCAGAGAATCGGCGTATGAAGGTGGTAAGTTTGTCAGCCCTATGTAACGGCCGCCTTTACCCCCAGGAAGTATTCGTGGTACTCATTTCTGTTAGAGGCGGAGTCGACCCCAGGGCCGTAGTGCGGCCGGAAGGATTAAGTTAATGAAGTGACTCCATCGGGAATCGAAACCGCGGCCTTCCGGGTTGTAGCGCAGTGCCTCAACCAACTGCGGTACTGCGTGCCCCCC
>BLKM01001624.1:72440-139339 GCA_013340265.1 Coptotermes formosanus | reverse complement strand
ACACACACACACACACACACACACACACACACACACACACACACACAGACACTGAACATGAAACCATGGAGATTAGAATCCGTAGGCCGATCAGTGTTACATTAGTGGCTAAGCGTAATAAAACTTTGGAAGGTATTTATCATAATTTGTGAAGTTTATCGTGTTTCTAGCAACTCCACCTTCATGCTGGCTAGGTCTGAAAATACAATATGATTTCCTGTCTTCAGTGTGCCGTGTGAAACAGAAGGCATGATGCATGCAGAATGCAGGGAAAGTAGGATGGGGAACTGCAGGTACTAGCAAGTTGTGACTGAATTCAAAAGGCAATTACATGACCTGAAGAGAGGAAAGTCAGTTGCGAACCAAGTACCTTTAGAATAAAAACTTCCTCTTGTCGCACTAAATCAAACGTCAGCGATCTTTAACAGACATAGTGACAGGAAACGGGCTAGAGTAGTCGGTGTAGTTACTAGGTGACGGGCTGGATGATCTGGGGTTCAAACTCAGGAAGGGACAAGAGATTTTCAAACTTACAAACGATTCAGATCGATTATGGGGCCCACCCAGCCTCCTATTCAGTAGGAACTGGAGTTCTTTCCCGAGGGTAAAGCAGCAGGAGAGCAACGTTGACCATTCATCCCCATCTAGCGCCAAGGTTAAGAATGAATACTTCTGCACCTCCTATATCCCTTAATCGTGTGGACAGGGACAACCTGTAGCTTACTCGTGGTCTCAATGTGCACGACACTGAATATGAATATCACTTCATCTGTGAAATGACGCCGTGCGGTTTAGTTTTCCATCTGCAAAACAGCCCCTTATAGGGGTACCGTCTTACAACGACTCGTTCGCTCTTCCGGTTCCCGTGCTTCCTTCTCTCTGTACAGTAACATCTATTACCCTGACGTGTAGGCAACAAGCTCCTTTGAAATGTCAGTATCTATGACCGAACTACACGATGTCACGTCCAGCAAGTTGCTTCACACTGTAGCGCTGCTGACTTGTGTTAAGGAGTTGCGATTGTTCGAACCTCAACCTGCGTACCAACTATCTTGACGGGGCAGTTTGTGAGATATCACTGACGTGTATTTGGAATTTTTCCATCGTCACTGATTACACAAACACGACATTTCGAAAGCACACTGCTTCAGTCTTCAGGTGCACTACAATCTGGAGAATAAGGAACAATCTAAAGGAACCAAAAACCTACAAATTCATACGTGAGAGACGAAACAATCCAAACCAATCCAATTTTGTGTTTTTGCTCAGTCCAAAATAATGGCGGATTAGTGCCGTATAGTTGGCCACGGACGCTTCCTTCCACATCCTCTCCAGTTCATAGTGTTAGTTGTCCCCAGCATTCCATAAAGTCATATGGGGAGTGGAGGTATAGCCGTGGAGGCATAACTCCATTCATTCTTCATGCCTCGGGCGCTTTACCACTGGAAAAAAGAGCCCGCAGTAACCATTAAACAGGAGGCTGGGTAGGTTTCATTGGCGGTCTGGATGCTACAAAAAACAGAGTCTCTTGCCCCTGCCGGGAACCGAACCAAGAGTCCTAGGTCTCCCAGCCCGCAGCCTAGTCACTACCTGTCCAGTTCGTTATCATCCAATTACTCGAAGCCGTACAGAGCCAGTGTTACTTACAGCTTCGGTAAATAGTGCACAAAAGCAAAACCACACGGCTTGACTGACAGTGTAACTCAGTTCTTGACATTAAGGCAACCCGATTTAATGGCAGTGTATGCCACGTTCTCATTACCGACTGTGTACCGACCTTGTGGATTCCGCAGTTACATTGTTAGGCACTAACTCTCACGTGACTTGTTTTCCTTAAGCATGCGAATAATATTCCACAACTTCTCCCTCACGTGTAACACAGCCAGCCTCTTGTAGACGTACAGGCCTTTATCCTATAATCCAGAGCTCAATAACCCCATGGTCACGTGTGGGGTTACTCGAATCGATTTCCTTTGACGTTGCTTGAAATTCATGTTAATGGTTTTGTAGTGCAGTTTAAACATGTACTGCAGTTTTACCGAGTAATACAACCAACAACATAGCGCCTAGACGTTCATAAAAACGCACTAATTATTATTACTAATAAACTTATTTCTAATTAAAGATTGTACAGCTTGTTGGTTGTATTATTGCTTTCTTTCTTTTCTTCCTTATTCTGACCTCTTTCTACCTACTCATTTTCGGTATAGACGGTTATTGTTTAACCTCATCACACGCATGGACACATACTCATTCGGTAGGCCTTCCCTCGACGTGGGATCGACCCGACCTACAGACCTCTACATGACAACACACAACATTCATAAAAGACAGACATACATGCCGGCGGTGGGACCCGAACCCGCAATCCCAGCAATCCAGCGGCCGCAAATCCACTGCCTTAGGCCGCGCGAACACCGGAATCGGCGTTGTATTATTTTATCATTTAAATGATGTTTAAGAGTTCAGAACGTACCTCGCAGAAAACACAGCACCGGAATGTTCATTGCGAGGATAGTAAGATACATACATACGTAGGCTAAAATGGGCCGGTAAAATGAGCATAACTTACGCAGATGTTGAAGTGTCATTAAATTAACCAGGAACAGAGTATTGTGACAGTTCGTTGTGTTTCCTACAAATTTACAGCAACAGTGGCACGGATTTTATTTAAAAATAACACTGTCGCTGGGACTGAAAAAAGTTTAAGCTATTCTTAATTTGTTAATGGTAACCTAAATAGAATTTGAGTACATTTAGTACTAATAATCCTTTCTATTAAATTTTTTACCTCAGCCACATTAGCTAGTTTCATGCTGTAAAAACTGGCCTTAGCCTGTTAAATACCTGCGATGCCAAACACGAAAGCATGTAGGAAAACACCCCTAGAAATTCATATTATTTATTTTCGGCAACACGGCAGTTTACCGAGTTTTTAAAGACATGCTACATAATCTGTGTTTCATTTTTCACAAAATGCAGTTTATTTTATAATTTTATCTTTTCCTGTTCAAGTAATACTCATGTTTTTCCTAATACATGAACTAAAATTTACATACCAAGCCCAGCCGGTGAAACTCTATGGGGCAGAATTCCTATTGAAAACCTAAGCATACCCCAGCAGTTTAAAAAATCCGCCGCCTTTTGGTACAACCAACAGTTCATCATCATGGCTTCAAAGGCCCAACACCGGTCCCCATTCCAAGCCAAGTGAATTCAGTCCACAGTCTCGTACCGTATATTTTTAATATATTTTCTACGCCATTCTTCCAGGTAAGACTGGGTTCTCAAACTGCTTTCTTCGCTTCAGTTCTTGCACTAAAATTCTCTCATTTCTCACATGCGTGCTGCAGTACCTATCCACTTTATTTTACTTCATTTTATGGACCTATTTTCTGATGGTGTAAGATTGAAAACTTTGAAGAAACAGCAGTTATGGGTGAGAGTGACGAAGCGTATGGCTTCATAACTACATAAAATTCCTCGGCCAGCTGAACAATTATCGATTGTTCAGGGAAGACCTGTGCCAGGAGTTTGTTACTTTCCACTCCATAATCAAAGCACAAAGCAAGCTAATATGAAATAGTAGCCTCTTTACAAAACATAATGCTCAAGGATCCGGTATGCTACATGTTATTTGAAAATGTTGGTGCGTGAAGAATACATTGGAGACAATCGACGTTGATATGCGCAGGTTAAGAAGTGTCACAAAAACTTCCCTCTCCGCTTTCGATGTAGATATTCTGGTGAAAAGGAACCAAAGAAACAAATCCTTCGCAGAACAACCGAAAACGACACAGAAACGCTCTTATGAGTGCTATCGAACAGCCTCATTTGAACACTTAGCATATTTAACCACGATTCATTCATTCATTCATTCATTCATTCATTCATTCATTCATTCATTCATTCATTCTGTCTTACGACAGGTCAGCAGCCTCTTCCAAAGCGAGTTCTCCACAGAGTGCGATCTAGTGCTTCCTCCTTCAATTCCCAGTATCCTCTCTTTTCCTTAATGTCATTCAGTAGCTGCTTATGTCTTCTTCCTCGTCTTCCTGCCACTTCTATTATTCCTTCCGTCTTTCCTTCCATAACGTGTTTTTGGATGGCAGTTGCTACGCAAGATGTGACCAATCCAGTTAGCCTATTTTTATTGTATATAGGATATCCCTCTCCCCCTTAACTCTTTATAATACTTCTTCACTTCTCACACGATCGCTCCAACTGCTCTTCTCCACCCGTCTCTAGCACCTCATTTTAAAACTTTCCGGGTATTTCTGATCTAATTTCCGAAGCGTCCAATTTTCTGCACCATACAAAGCTATGCTCCAAATGTAACATTTTGCTAATTTTTTCTTTAAATTTAAGTCCAATTTGCTCGTAAAAAAGTCTTCTTGTTGAATGCTGCTATTGCCATGACAATCCTGGATTTAATTTCACGTGCACATATTACATCATTTGTTACCATGTTACCGAAATAGTTGATATAAGCCTCTATGTTTTTTTCTACTTGACAGCCAAGCGCCAGCCCGACGATCAAGTGAGTTGTTATTAGACTTTCCAAAGGTTATTATCACTCCTATCTTTTGTCTTGCTTCCTCCATCGACTGTTAAACCTCCCCGACACGCGCTGTAAGACGCAAGGCTGGCGGGGCGTCGGGCAGAGAGTTGGGCTGGCACTTATCGGCCAAGCGGAAAAAAAAAGCCATCCTACATAAAAGAAAAATAGTAACACAATAAACTCGACGTACAATGGAACAATTTACTTATCTGGGTGTAACATTTGAGGCTATCACGTTGGGGAACTTCAAGGTTACGAGTCTTCTGCGATTTGACGCCGTGCTTGCGACATGAACACGAACACAGCAGGTTCCTCCGAAAAGTTGTGACGTTTCTGCGAAAACACATGGGTCCAGAATCCAGAAGATTGTAATCTTTAAAGTGGTTTCCTGTTATGTGGACAATCGCCGGTGGTTAGGGACGAAGGGTGGTCTTCCATATTTAGCAACTGGTTCACTAGAGTCATCGGCGTATTGTGAACGGGGTTTTCCACTTACACCACCGGGTTCATCGTCACTGTTTCTGTCAACACCACAGGTCTGCCGACAGCGGTTTTGGGCCCCGGCGAAAAAAACTTCTTCTTCCCCCCAACAAGGTCGGGCCGGCTAGAAAACCTTACATTAAATTGGGAACACTGACTCTCAGTTGCAGAGAGAATTGGACTTGGTCTGAAAGGGGTAAGTTGTGCAGTCAACAAATAATAATTCTACCAAGGAAGGCAAAAACATATGCAACATAGTCGGGCCCTCTTCGGGGAAGCCGGGCCCCCGTAATTTGTACCGGTTCCTGCGCCCCCCTCTCTTCAACACTGCCACTCCATAGGCACTGCACGACGCGGACACCGTACCGCAGTTTGCAGTCACACGCCAGACCCACCGCTCAGACGGTTGGCTACGTGCTGGCGTCACAAGGTACAGATTTTACATTCAGTTCTGGGTGACTTCGTTTGAGATTCACAATTGACGACGTAGCACTGCAGGAGGTTTTCCTCCAGTTCCTGTCAATCATCATTCCACCGTTGCTCAGTGCTGGTCTGTTAGGTGTACGGTAGCCCTCAGCCGGTAGGACAGTGTTATCACGTGCTTGGTCTTGGCTAGAAGCTGAACCGATATCTCGTTGCTTACAGAGTAAAGAAATTAAGATGTTAGAAGTACCAACAGCCTCTACTGTTACCGCCAAGACCGAAATATCCACCGCAAAACTCTGAAGGTAAAAAAGCGCCAACAGTTCATAGACCCAAGCTCCAATGCGTTGCGTAGTGCTTGGAACTAATGATTCCTATTCACTAAATGACGGTTCGCGAGAACTGGGTCGAGAGTCACGCTCGGCTGGTTTCGCCTCATCCACAGATCCTCTCTCCATTTCCTTCATCACGATATTACCGGGTCGCACAAGGCCGCCACACCGCTCCTTCCAGCCCTTTTCTTCTGCGGGTCATGACGTCACCTACAAAACTCCCATGCAGGCGATGAACAGAGTTATGCCACAAAGAAAGAGCCGAAATAATTCGGATCGTTTACTTCTGCTTAATTTTCACGTAAGGGGTGAGGCAATAGGGAAAGGAACACGTAAAAGGAAGCCGCAGCATACAGGAGGGCACCCAAGGGGGGCTGCCGGGTTGCAGCACCCCCAAACCCCCAAAAACCGAAATTTAAAAAACACAGATTTTGTTGTTATTATGATGTCAAAAGTTTTACGTTGTTTTCCCTTCAGCCGAAATCACCCACTGAAATCGGCTGATGACTAGTATCTCACAATTTTGAAGAATAAATTAAAAAAATTAAAAAGACAAGACGTTGGACATTGTGATTGAGTCATGCAATATGTAGTTATATTTGTATGTATATAAATGCAATTGCAGAGACTGGTATGTCGTACTTACAACGCGATTTTTATAACAACTTTTAAAATCAAACATAAATTATATATAGCCTCAGGGTCAGTCCCTCCAAGGAAAAATTATGGGTGCGCATCTGGCAGCATATGAGGCTCGTACTTGTTTTATGGCACTAGGTGTCAGACAAAAACCCCAATTCCAAATACATTGGCCGCTACAAGATTTGGAGCTGGCAGAGTCACTCTAACGTAAGCGATATATGCTTTTGCACAGATAGTAGTCACTGAGTCATATTATGTGTACCTTCGCTAGGCGAATACCCGCCTCATGCGACCCGCATTCCTTAACCCTTTAAAGACGAAGCGTATCTGTTTTATATAAGGACTCAGTGCGTACCGCGCTGTAAACACTGTCCACTTCGGTTATAAAAACCAAGTTCTTAATGTTTTATAAGGCAAAAGTTGCTGTTTGTTCTGAGATCCGTACAAAACACATAAACGCAATGTGGGCACCACGTAGAATTTTTTAATGTTAAACCTGGTCGTATGTAAACTTACCGCTGGGCTTTAAAAGGTTAAGTACCTTCCAAGTCTCAGTTTACCTGAATTATACTGTAATGACAACGACAAATAGACTCCCCTCCACAATGTCCTGACACTCTGTGGGGCCCACACACCCCACTATTCTGTGAACACAAACGAATATTTCAACTAGGGTAAAGAGGAGGGGAACGTGAAGCTGCCCACTTATCACCATCCAGGTTAAGAATGCGGAATTATATTTCTACTTCCTTGCCTCTCCACCACCATCCACCAAAATTCCACTCAGCACCCTAAACAGTCAACTTCCACGCCCATACGAAACAGGCACAATTAGAGTTCTGGAATTTCGCGTCAGAGATGTGTTTCTGACTCTGTATTTCTGTGGCACATCAGAAGCAGTTATTCTGCAAGCCTGACAGATCTGGGTTTGTAGGTCTGGCCGGTTGAAAAGAAAAGGGATGCCCTCAGGGTTTTATTAGGGTAACTTCTTGGATAACTGATGAGATCAGCGCTCTTCTGGGGTACTACGCAGCGTCGAAAGTTAATCCTTTACTAACTTCTTGCGCCTTGAAAATGGGACCGATACTTTGTCCCAAAACGTCGGTAAAGGATTGCCATTTGACGCTGCGTAATACCGCAGGACAGCGCAGATCTCATCAACATCGGGACAGAAGCCTGAAATCACGGATTCTTGGAAAAATTGTCACTTTGGAAGATCGAGAAGGAACTATGAGGATGACATTTAGATATACCTTAGAGAAAGAAGTTGTGAGGATGGCAGGTGTATGAACGGTGCTTACTATTTCAACTAATTGCCGTATTTGATATTTACCTTGCTGAGTCGTCAGTTCTAACTGCTATCTGTCAGTTAGGTGATTAGCTGATTCCCTGATTGATTTTTGATTAGATATTTGTTTTCTCACATCTTGACTATTCTCATACGCCTTAACTCCAATGCTTTAATCATGGTGTCGGTCTGCAGTTTGACACACACACACTCATACGGTTGACTCCGGTAACATTCCTAACTAAAACCATTTATAGTCTTCCGTGGAGATTCCACTTAAGTAGGCAACAATTAATAATCACCTTAACGCTATGTTAAAAACAATATGAAATATGAATGCTGCAGAAATATGGGCTAAAATGTTTTAAGCCTACAGCATTTCTAGATCAGTTATTTATTTCTTGCGCAACGTAAAAGCAATTTGATTTGCAAAGACTACATAGCGCCAAATAATAGAATAATTATTAGATAATGAATTGACAAAAATACAGAGGGAAGTGGCAGTGGCCTAATTTAATGCAGTATCCCAGCGTTTGCCAGGAAGTCCTGAGGAATGCTGCGAAGGATCTCTTTCAGGATAGCCGATCTCCAGGCCTGGTTTTGAAATCTGGACCTCCAAATTACAAACCGCATCTGTTAAAAATCTGACCGCAACGTTCGGTGGTTTTACATCCCGAAATATTAATACCCAGAGGTACGAATAAATCTGTCGTGAAATACTAGCACAGTGTTGGACTTACAAAACACTTATTATGAAACAAAACGGAACCTCACGCGTAGAACCCTTTAAAACACGAAGAACTGGAGGAATCTCAAATTTTCTAGAGCGTAACAAAATTTTACATAGATTAAGGCTCATTTATTCTTCAAATTGGCGTCCACCAGGTGTAACAAAATGCAACTGTAAATATGATGGCTGAATACCGGTCTACGGATGATTGTAATTGTAAATTTTACACTAGTTATGTGACAGAGATATGTCCGTGAAACACACATTTCTTATTTTTCACTTTGTTTTCACCGTGCATTTTCACATAACACTAATAAATCACCAACACAATGCACTATATTATGATAAAGTCATTTACTATTTATTATATTATATTATATTTATTTATATTATATATTTGTTATAAATAAATAGTAAGTGATTTTATCAAAATATAGTGCATTGTGTTGGTGATTTATTAGTGACACAGTTCTTATTTCCATGGGCTGTAGAAGTTACGGAATCTAGACAGAAGTGACACAGTACCGCATTCCGCTTCAGTCAGTGACGTGAACAAGTGGGGACAGAGCTCAGAATGCTTCTTTTTTAAATGTTTCTAATGAAAGGTAATTTTTCCCCTTTGTTTGATTAAGTAGCACGCCATGAAAAAGCGTGAAGAACGGATGTGTGTTTCCACGCAGAAATACATTGAGATGGGAGCAGCAGGATCCGCCGGAAGGTTGGTGCAACAGTACCAGACTACACGGCACCACATCCCAGAAGAAAGTAATATTTTTTTCATGTCACATAATAGTGAGAAGTCACCGACATAAAATTTCGTTGCAAGCAACTGTAGAAGGAAGACAAAAGTAAATTTGGAGTTTCATGACGATTGGTCATCCACGGAATACTAGGACAAGCAAAGCAATTAAGGTGTGTTGTGTGGGACATATATTGTGCATGGGGTATGACAAAACTGTAATAAGTTTAGATAGCAAATCTTCAAGGAAACAGAGCTCTTGGCAGAACAAGCCGTGTATGGGAGGAAAATATTGAAATGCAAATTAAATAAGATGTGAAAATTTGGATGAAACTCCTTTCGATCAGGATTGCGTTCAAGGGCAGGATGCTGTGAACATGATAATAACCTTGCGTGTTTCATAAAAAACGGTTAGCTTGTTGGCCACATGAACAACTGTCAATTCGTCAAGAAGGTTTCTGTTCGATGAAGTCGGTGTGGTATGAGGATTCCTATGTTCTGCTCTAAGGCCACATATGTTTGGCGGCTATTAGTTTCACTGTTGCTAGCGTAATGTTACAAACCTACTGCTGTATTGTTTTCAGGAGCCTCGCATCTCATTTCCAGCAGCTGCATAAGCTAAGTAGACCGACTGTCCTTTGAAAGTATTCGGAACGGCAGGCTTTGTCTTGTCTCGTCTCGAACAGGTTTTTAAATCTATTTATATGGATTAAGTTGTTACAGACGCGATCTGAGGAAGGTAAATGGTCAGGAAGTAGAAAGAATGTTATAAGATTCGCATAGTCTTGCTTGTGTAAGTCTTAATTGCTCTTTGTTTTTATACATGACATTATAAATACTAGCTTTTTAGCTTTGTGTAGGAGTTAAACCTGGTCTCTGAATTTAAGGGCGGAATATAGACTGAGGGTACCGGGTTATTCCCAGGGGTAAATCTGCCAAGGCGTAGAGTAAACCACCCACCTCCATCTAGAACTGAGGTTAAAGAGTACAGCTATACCTCTACTCTCCATTTGTGCCTTCATGGCAGGTTTTAAGGCGACCTTTACCTTTCACGTAGACTGAGAGTGAGAACAGGGAGTTAAGGAAAATATCGTTACTCCGGTTGGAGGAAGTAAAAGGAGGTTATAGGAAAATGTATAGGGAAAGGTTTTATGCTTTATACTCATCGTAAAATATTATTACTATATTGAAATAAAGGAAGATGGAATGCGCGGGGCATGTCGCACGCAAAGAAGAGGAAATAAATGTAGACTACCTTTTGACAAGAAAGCCTGAAGGGAGAAGAGCACTTGGACTTGGGTACAGACTGGGGGACAACATTATGAGGCATTTAAAAAAATGACATAGAAATATGTCGAGTGAATTCATGTGGCACAGAAAATTGGCGGCCTCTTGTGAATGCAGTAGAACGTATTTGGGTTTCATTAAAGACATCTGAAGTTTTTAGAGGAACTTTGTCTTTGAACTGATATAAACTAAGCCCTTTTCTATCGTTTCGTTTTTGCTAAACAAAATATATCGATACTTGTGTCATCAGGTAAACAAATTACAAATGCGAAACATATTTTGGATCCATTAGACTGACCCATCAGGCACAACAACAACAACAACAACAACGACGACGACGACGACGACGACGAGGACGACGACGGCTACGAAGAAGAAGAAGAAGAAGAAGAAGAAGAAGAAGAAGAAGAAGAAGAAGAAGAAGAAGAAGAAGAAGAAGCAGAAGAAGAAGAATGGAAAAAGACGTTCATTGCAACATATTCTTTCAAAAATAAAATAATACGTATAATTCCAACTGCAATAATTTATTACCCAAAAACAAACACATAGTAGTTGTGCTTTAACAAAAAACGAGAGGGTAAAAATGCCCAGTAGCTCCTTGGAATTCAATCTGTCTAAAATATTCTCTTCAAATGTCTTTTTCCTTAGTTCAAATACCTGCTTTACAAAAGAATTCTCCATAAAAATCCAGATTGTATTTCTTTGTTCCATCCGAGCTGTGTACAGCACACTTACACGTCCTGGACTGCAGTACTAATCTTTAATACAATACACTAATTACAACAGTATCTACACTTCATTACATGCAGGATATTTGTGTGTTCTTTATAACACACAGCGCGTAGTACGTCACTAAAAATCCCTCACACTTGCGAGCAAAACAAGCAAAATTTCCTACTCACTTAGCCAAAACTTGTGCATATGGAATTGCCTTTCTCTTGTTGGGTTAGATTCCCGTTTCACATTTCCCGGATTCTAGTTGACAGTTACAGCACTTTGCAGTGAATGCCTCCTGCCCATCTTTTCGCATCCCTTAAGCATTACCAATTTTAACCAAGCAAAATTTTTTTCTGTTACCGAAAACCACGCATAATGTAATAGCGTCAAAATACACGTGTGCGATTTTCAAAGTACAAGGCTTTGACACTAAAAATATACACGGTAACTAATTCTTTCAGCTGTCAGTTTAAAGTCAATAACAACAGGCCTATGCTTAAAAATGCATGAGTGCAGAACTAAAATTTAAAATGTTATGAACCTGGCTCAGTATTCGAAATGTACCTGCCTACTGGGAACACCACCTGCTGTGTTCGGGCGGTAATTTATATGAATTGCTACAGACGACAAAGGAACGTTCAGACACAAAGTGCGAAGTACTTTCATATTTTGCTTTTAAATTATTGCAAGGTTTTATTACCAGAACATATGTTGAGAATAATGTACATCTGCTGTGTCATGACATGACATAAGACTGCATGATGTTGGCAGAGAAATGCTTCAACGTGGCATAATAATTATGAATAGACTGCTCATCGATGAAACATGGTTTTATAATTTGAACGCTCCGCAGAACCTTCTGTCTCTCTGTATCAGCAGAGGAAACGTACTTACATTTCGGTACGTTGAACAAATCATGTTCGTTTAAATACACCATTAAACACATGCGTGACTTCTGTTTCTGGTAGTCGAATTTACCGGAAGTGCTCTATACTTTGGCTATAACCTACTTACTGTTACCCAACAAAGTAATTATATAAAATTTTAGCTATTTGCGACGGTAGTCATGTAATAAAGTACCCAATATGTTGTATGAAGTGTGATATACATGTAATAAATCTGTTCCCGCAATTTTCTCCCAGCTTCTTCAAAGTTATCAGAACCGAAATTCCCTTATAATATTTAATTTTTACGAGCCGGGATCAGCAGTGAACACAGACATTGGTCAATACGTTCCATCTGATACGGAATAAATATCACTCACAAATTTTAACAGACGACATTTCGTTGTGTTGTTGTAGCTTTATATATCATAGAACAATTCAGTCAACAAACTGTTTTTTTAGTATAACAAACGAAGCAATATACGTTCAACGTAAATTTGACGTTCTTTCGCGTAACTATTGTTGCAGCGGAAAAGCAGTAAGTATTATATATTCTGAGTGTGTGTTTGTAGCCTTAGTTATCCAGCATGCAAAGGACATGCGCCGTGTTATATTGGTGGCCAGTCCGGCTCTGCAGTGTGGTTCCATATATCTCGTAAACGGCAAGATTTTCGGAAAAAGAAAGTATTAAACATAAGATGTGTGTTTGGACTTTTTCTACAGCTTTTGTGTGAACATTTCTCATTCTAAGAAGAATTCAGCGAGATATTATCATGAATATACACAGGTCTTCATGTAAGATACCATTTATACTTGTCAGGTAATGAAACTTGAGTTTTCTCGACAAATTTTCGAAAAACATTCTAATATCAGACGTCATGAAAATCGCTTCACTGAGAGCCGAGCTGTTCCATGCGAAAGGATGGACGGACGGACATGACGAAGCTTAGAGTCGCATTTCTTGATTTTGCGAAAGTAACTAAAACAGTGTATTTTTCTTTCAAATTCGCTACATATTTCAACCTAAGTGGTCGTTATCAGTCAAAAATTATGCAATATATGAAAGGAAGGTAAATAGACATTTGTTTTCGTGAAAGGGACCTCTTTCTTAAAAAAATTTCCTTTGTTATTTTCGTAAGTAAGAGATCTCTTTCACGAAAGCATACTTTCGTGTAGCTTCCTTTCACGTTTTGCATAATTTTTGACTGATGATGGACCTGAAGTTGTAATGCGTATCGAACTGGAAAGACATATATTGTTTACATAATAAAAAGGTCTTGCGTTGACTGAATTATTCTTTGATGTACTGAGTTACTCTTAATGTTTACATTGCTTTAGTATCTTACTTTAATACTCCGAAGTCTGAGATTTGTCTAAACAACATAAAACCACGTTTCTTGCGTCACAGAGTAAAGACTCCACGTACGTTTCAAAGCCAACAGGTTAACGCTCTTTAGGGAAATAATCGTGTTTATTGTGGGCACCATACCGAGCACATAAGTGCACTCTGTGGGTAAAACGCGATGTTTCTGAATGTCAAAGCAGGTGGCACATAATTATAGTGATTACTGTGCCTTAATGGGTGGGCTAAGGTATCATGTGAAGATTAATTTGTCCCTGGGCACACTCTGAAGTCACATGGGGGACTGCAGTTGTATCTTCACTCGTAAACACGGCGCTAGACGGAGGTCAGTGGTCACCTTCATGCAACGGTCGCTTTCCCCCGGAGAAACACTGTGCGGTACTAAATGAATAGGAAGCTGGGTAGGCAACAAAGCCGGTTTGGACGGTTGGGGAAGAGAATAAGTCTTGTGCCAGCCGGGGTTCCAACCGCGATTGCTTTCGGCCCTTCAACCCCTAATATAGTCACTATACTGACTGAGTTATGCGGGCTCCTAAAGGACGGGTTCGTGTCGTTTTTAAGTTGGTTATTTGACCTGTCGACAGTCAGACGAGTCTTTGTTTACTGACGTTTGTTTACGTCATAAATTTCGGTACACAAAAACACTGCCACTTTAACGTAAAGTAGTAGAAGGGTGGAAGTTTATTGCTTTTTGAAACTTTAACATAAACATTCATGAATTGAAAAATACGGTGGGATGACATATGCTCTCAACCTGTCTGCAGTTGTTAGGAATGTTTCTTTTCATGGAAGGGAAAACTGTTTACTGATGTACAAATACTGTTCAATATAAAATGAATTCCAATAAGTACGTGCAACAGATGTAATCTTTTGAGCATACACTAAAAATAAGTTGCTGAAAATTTTTTGAGGCAGGTGGAGTACGCTGCAGATAGGTGTCAAGAATATCGGTAGTTCAGATCTTTATGTTACATACGTTTTTAAAAATAAAATTGCTTCAAATTATATGTTTTACCCTACATTCCTGTAGAAAATGGATCATAATATGACTGGTCGAGGTACAGTAGCAAAACATAACAATCACATGTGAAATATAAATTGTGACTTTATTCTGTAGACACTGCCTTTGATAAATCAAACAGGCAAAGATCACTGGAAGAGCTAAACTGCAGTCGAATTCGGTTATAACGCCATGAATGAGACTGAATTTTTTGTGGCCTTATAAACGAGTGTTGTTATAACCAAGGAGCGTAATGTTATGGTTAACAGTCAGGAATTAGTTGGTGCCACAGAATATCTGACGCAGCAGACGAGGTGTCGCAAAAACCGACGTCGTTGTAACTGGGTTCGGCTGTACTCATACACCGCAACCTTCATTGGAAGCGATAAAAACGATAACCTTTGGCGTTATGTTGGTCACTCCTGGCATAGCACACTACGCTTAAACCTGGGAGTGACCTTTATTGGATCCCTTTGTATTTAAATTCGTGCAGTCAGTAGGCATTGCCGAACCATGAATATCCATGTACGTCGCACATCTCTCGTCTAACAGTGGGCTCTTTGTCGCGTTGTGCCTACGTTGGGGTAGGAGCCGCGCTTTTTTTGTTTTATTTATTCTTTGTTTATTTAACGACGCTTTTAATAAGCCAGATTGTGCAGCATCGAGTGCTAGAATTATTAGTGCACAATGAAACAGAAAACTAACGGAGCATTCTTGTCTTCATTTAAGAATCTGTCCCGGTAGTTGCGTTAAAGTACCGAACAACACCACTAAAAGGTCTCAATCAGGCTCCTTGAGTATTCAAACCGGACCTCCCAAACATGAAGCAGGAGTGCCAACCAAATAAACTCAACATTCTTTTACTTTATGTACGTAGAATATCGTTACATTCCCCATCAGGGAACATATCGCCTTACAGCCTTCTTTGAAAGTGAGGGGAAAGGTTTTAGGCGCTTAGGCTATATATTAAAACATAAAAGGTAAAGTCTGCCCTGTCCATGTCATGACGGCGTATGGGGGAATAGAGGTATAGCTCCACTCATTCTTAGCCTGGACGCTGGGTGAAGGTGAGTAGTCAACATCAGGCCTCGGCCGTTTTACCGCCGCGAGAGAAAGACGGTGTCCATTGAATATGTGGCTGGCTGGGCCCCAAAACCGGTGCGGACCTTTGGGTGTAAAAGGCAGTGTCTGAATAGCTCACTGTATGAAAGGCAGTGTCTGGATAGCTCACTGTATGAAAGGCAGTGTCTGAATAGCTCGCTGTATGAAAGGCAGTGTCTGGATAGCTCACTGTATGAAAGGCAGTGTCTGGATAGCTCACTGTATGAAACAGAATCCTTGAGATTCTCACAGTTGCTGAGCTAGTCAAGAAATCCTCCCCTCCCGACCGCTCCATGTCTTGTGTGGGGCCCTATTGTAAGGATATGGGAGAGTCTGCCAGAGCAACAGGTGCAGTTTTGCACACCCGCTATTTGTTTCCTAAATTGGAATTGGAAGCGGTAATGCCAGTGTTTATGGCGGCTGTTGGGTCATATTATTGTGCTCATTGTCCAAGCAGCACAACTTCGAAGATACTCCAAGTGATGACGATGGTGTGTCCCAGTGAAGATGATTATTATTTTGGGCAACATATACATTTACAGTTTTTTCTTCAAAAGAGCGTTTCAGAAGCTGGATCTGGTTGCCCCTTGAATCAAAATAGCTAAAGGCCGAACTGACTCAGATGCTTCTTTCCGTTGTACCTGAACATGGAACTAGGTCCAGTTTCCGAAATAATGTGCTTGAAAAAACTGAAGATCATGAACAACATCCAGAAAAATATTAATACTTATAGCACGAACTTGATTCCCAAAAAATTTGTGTGTCTTGATAATGAACACCTTCAAATATTTGGGAAAAACTCTAGCAAATCAAATTCCATGCATGGAGAAATTAAGAGCAGACTGAAGTCGGGGAATGCTTGGTATTATTTCGTGCACGATCCTTTATCTTCCAGTATGCTATCCAAAAGCAAAAAGATTAATATATACAGAACTATTATTTTGTCTGTTGTTTTGTATACGTGTAAAACTGGGTTTCTCACACGGAGGGAGGGACATAGGCTGAGAATGTTCGAAAATATGGTGCTGAAGAAGATTTTGGGCCCGAGAGGGATGATGTAACGGGAGTGGAGAAGACTACATGACGAGGAGCTTCATGATCTGTACTCCTCACGAAATATTATTCGGGTGATCAAATAGATAATATGAGATGGGCGGGGTATGTGACACGTATGGGAGACAAGAGAGGTGCGTACAGGGTTTTGGTGTGGAGACCTGAGGGAAAGAAGCCACTTGCAAGACCTAGGCGTAGATGGGAATAAACTAATAATAATAATAATAATAATAATAATACATGAATGTTTCAGAAGCGGGATAGGGAGGCATTGACTGCATTTCTGTGGCTTAGTACAGGGACAGATGGCGGGCGCTTGTGAATGCAGTAATGAACCTTCGAGTTCCATACAGTACGGGGAATTTCTTGACTAGCTGAGGACCTGTTAGGAAAATAATAGAGTAAACTGTTGTGTTTTGACTGAACTTATCATAATTTCAATTGAACATACTGTTGCTGTACTAGCAGCCGAAGTTATAAAATGACTGATGATTAATCAGATCAAAGCGAACACAAGCGATCCTTGACAAGGCAGACGGACGACACAGCTATTACAGAAGCACACCCTACACAGCAACCTTAATTTGTGCTCGGGGTGTAACTACGCAAATGTGAAAATCGGTGAAGATAGGTTCCTTGCGTAAAGTTGACAAAGTTATTGTTTCCCTTTGCTTAATGACCTTTGGAATTCGCGACTAGAAATACAGTAATGGCGCCCGCGGCTGCTTCCTTCGAGTTCTGTCTTACTACTGTTCTATGGCCCACGATGCTTAGTGACGTACATGCGGATAATGCTTGCATCATTAATATTACCATCACCACCATCATCACCACCACCACCACCACCACCACCACCATCACCTTCACCATCACCACCATCATCATCACCACCACCACCACCACCACCACCACCACCTTCACCACCACCACCACCACCACCATCATCATCATCGTCGTCGTCGTCGTCATGCCCATCATTACCGATATTTACATAGGCCTACACAAAAGCCCTACTAAATTACTGCAGAATTTGTTGAGATATTTCATTGGTGCACTGCCGGAACACCTTATGGCTAGGCTGCGGGCTGGGCAACATGGGTTCGATTCTCGACAGGGGCAGATCTCTTTCTCTCCTCCAAAGCGTCCAGACGGGCTCTGGGGCCCATCAAATATTCTCTTCGGATTTTTCCCCGAAAGTAAAGCAGGTGGAGCATAATGCTAACCACATACCAACGGGCAAAGTCAAGTCTAAGAATGCGTGGAGGTGTAAGCCCATGGCGCATGGTTTGTGGACATCTCTACCTTCACCTTTATCTTCAGTGACGGACCGAACATGTACACGTGATGTGCTTCTCCAAAAATGTTTCTCAATTACAACAAAACGTTACTCGGACTTCAGTAAGCCACTAGTCTCACTATACACAAAACTCTAATTAACAAAACATGCTTTAAATGGGCTTAAACTCAAAAACAGGCTTGAATATGCTGAAACGAACTACGTAACTGATATTATTGTAGCCACATCATTTTCCTCCGCCTATCAAAACGGATAGGTTGTTACTTCACACAACACTTTTTTAACCATTATGTGTTGCAAACCCTTACCTTATACTGGTTTTAATTTTGAAGGAAATACAACTTATTTTGTTGTTTTATTGATTCTTTGGAATATGTTGTTGTCTTGGAGTAGTTACGGACAGGATAGCGCAGTCAGTATAACGACTCTGTAGGGGCTAGACGGTCAGTTGTCGGAACCCCACTGGGGGCGAGATTTTCTGGACCCACGCATATTACCTCCGAGAGCCATCCAGTCTCTGCATAATGGGTACCGGGTGTCTTCTGCAGGGCTAAAGCTGTCGGGGCGTGGCGTTGACCACCGACGCCCTCTAGCACCGGGTTCGGGTGTGGGTAGATCTACACATCTACCTCCCCTCTCTGCCTGCTTGGCACGTAAATGGACAGCTTAACCCTTTAAAGACGAATCGTATTTGTTTTATATAAGGACTCAGTCCGTACCGCGCTGTAAACACTCTGCACTTCGGTTATAAAAACCAGTCTCTTAATGTTTTATAAGACAAAAGTTGCTGTTCGTTCTGAGATCCATACAAAACACATACATGCAGCGTGAGCACTACCTAGCATTTTTTAATATTACTCCTGATGGTACGCAAAGTTACTGCTAGGCTTTAAAAGGTTAATTTACAGCGTATCTCGGTTATAACGTAGTGAAAGGGACTGAATATTTTGTGTCGTTATAAACGAGTATCATTATAAAAGCAGAATGTTATGGTTAACAGAAAGGAATTAATTGGTACCACAGCATATCTGACGCTATAGACGAGGTGTCGCATAAACCGATGTCGTTATAACCGGGTTCAACTCTATATACATCATATAATGGCGACCCATTAAGTGGGTAGAAATATGTGGTGGTTAGAAATGGTGTTTGTGGAATAAAGACAGTGTGAGATTTTAGGTTCTCGGGGAGGTGATTATGAATAATTCTGTTTCTGAGGTGCGACGCCGTGTGCTATGTTAGAATATTATCAATGGTTCGAAGGAATCTACAGTACACGTCACATCCTAGAAGACGGCATTCTTCAACAGATAATTTGGGCTGTGCGAAGATAATGCGCTCAGCTGTTTGTACAAACAGGACGAACCCCGGTAATGACTGCAACTTATGGACATGCATGGGTAGCATGCTGATTTACGTGTTTGGCTGAGGCGACTCGGAATTCCACATGTGCCAAGCTGTCATAAGACTTGATAGCTTGTGAAGGAATGTCAATGGAAGAACAATAGTGAACAGCGCGAATGTGTTACATAACAGAGTGAAACCTGACTGCTGGCTACTGGTAGAGCCACTCAAACCCGGAAACTTCAGCAGCTTTCCACCGTATACTAATACGTCCCATTTTTCTACTTATGGTGAAGATAGATGATTAACCCTTTAAAGACGAAGCGTATCTGTTCTGTATAAGGATTCAGTGCGTACCGCGCTGTAAACACTCTCCACTTCGGTTATAAAAACCAATCTCTTAATGTTTTATAAGGCAAAAGTTGCTGTTTGTTCTGAGATCCGTACAAAACACATAAACGCAATGTGGGCACCACGTAGAATTTTTTAATGTTAAACCTGGTCGTATGTAAAGTTACCGCTAGGCTTCAAAAGGTTAAGGAATTTTTCTGTACTCCACAGTGCCCAGACCGTCTCTGGGCACCACCCACCCCCCTATTCAATGGGTAACAGATTCTTTTTTCCCTGGTTAAAGCTGATCACTCCTGTCTATCTAGTGCCGACGTTAAGAATGATTGGAGCTATACCTTCACTCCATCATTCGCCTTACGTCTTGCTTCATTAAGCACTGGGACAATTTTGTCTTCTTTAGGGAGCCTACATTCGTAGTCCTTACCTCTTCTACCTACTCACAGCAGGTGTTGGTGTTGTTTGATTATTTTCACTTGGTCACACTCAGACACACATCACAGTCGGTAGGACTTCTCTGGACGAGGGATCGGCCCGTCGCAGAGACCTCTACTTGACAACACAAATACTCACAATAGACAAACATCCATGCCACCGGTGGGATTGAATCCCACGATCCCAGCAAGCGCTCGGCCGCAGACCTACGCCTTAGCCCGCGCGGCCACTGGGATCTTCTGGGGCCTCATAATTAGCTATTGACTTGCAATACTTTGCCAGCACGGTGTGTTCTTTAAACGCCACGTAGATAATATCAAATGAATGGGTCGGAAGTAAGTGTGAAAGAAATACTTCTTCTTTTGAATTTTAATAATCAGCTGGAACTAAGAAATCAATAAACTCACTTTAAATTTAATAAAAAGAAAATGCACCATTCAGTTGGTCGTCAACTTTCGATCTCAAAGAAACAGCAGAGCGGATGCCTTGGAGGCACGTAACAAGAAGGGCGTCCGGTACGTGCGAGTAACGCCAGAGGTGAATAATAACATGGCTCTTATCTTCAGGGAACTTACACCCTAACTAACTAACTAACTAACTAACTAACTAACTCAATGGAGCAGAGGCCTTCTTGAGTAGCTAACAGTTACTCAGCTAGTCAAGAAATTCCCCGCATTTTATGGAACCCGAAGGTTCATTACCGCATTCACAAGAGCCCGCCACCTGTCCCTATACTCAGCCAGCTCAATCCAGTCCATGCCCCCATTCCACTTCTTGAAGATCCATTTTAATATTACCCTCCTATCTACGCCTGGGTCTCCCAATTTGTCGCCTTCCCTCAGGTCTCTCCACCAAAAGCCTGTTTGCACCCTTCTTCTCCCCATACGTGCTACATGCCCCGCCCATCTCATTCTCTATTTGATTACCGAATAATATTTGGTGATGAGTACAGGTCGTTAAGTTCCTCGTTATGTAGTCTTCTCCACTCCCCTGTAGCCTCGTCCATCTTAGGCCCAAATATCCTCCTCAGCACCATATTCTCGAACACCCTCAGTCTTTATTCCTCCCTCAGTGTGAGAGACCAAGTTTCCCACCCATAAAAAACAACAGGCAAAACTACAGTTCTGTACACCCTAATCTTTGCGTTTTTTGATAGCAACCGGGAAGACAAAAGATTCTACAACGAATGATAGCAGACACTCCCCGACTTCAATCTGCTCGTAATTTCTTCATGAATGGAGTTTCTATTCGTTAGGGTTGCTCCCAAATATTTGAATTCTTCCACCCTTTCGAAGGATTTATTATCTATATTTATGTTGTTATTGTGTCCTGCATTCTGATTTCGAGACAAGACCATGTACTTAATTTTCTCAGCATTTACTTCTAGACCAATCTCCTTACTAGCAATCATTAATCTTCTCCGTTTTTCTTTAAACTATGTATGCTTCCGCCCAATATATTAACGTAATCAGCATAAACCAGAACCTGATGCTTACCATTCAATTCCAAGCCCTCCTGGTTTGCCTAAACCCTCCTAATGGCATATTCTAAAGCAAAGTTGAAAAGGAATGGCGACAGAGCATTTCCTTGCTTCAAGACATTCTTATTAATAGGATACGTGTCAGACAGATGTTTGCCTATCCGATCTCTGCTATAGGTTTCACTTAGACACATTTTTATTAACCTTAGTAGTTTCATGGGGATACCAGACTCAATGAGAATATTATACAAGACCTCCGTCCTCACTGAATCATAGGCTTGCTTGAAGTCTATAAATAGCTGATGCACTGCCTCATTTTATTCCCATTTTTTCCTAAGTATTTGACGAATGTCGAATATATGTTCTGTAGTTGACCTGTTACGTCGAAATCCATACTGATTATGCCCAATAATTTCCCCTGCATATGGAGTTAACCTTGACAAAAAATGTTGGATAGAATTTTGTACGTAGTTGACAAAAGTGATATGTCTCGATAGTTACTACAATCTGTTTTATCACCCTTCTTATAAATAGGCACAATGACTGACGCCTTCCATTCCTTAGGCAATTCCTCCTTATTTCAAATAGAAATAATAAGTTTATGGATCTCAGACCGAATTATCCTACCCCCTGCTTTAATCAATTCTGCTGAAATCTGATCAGTACCTCGTGATTTGTGCCTTTTTGGCTTTTCAGTAGCCATCTCAACCTCAAACGCACTGGGCTCAGGCACTAGTGGCTCTGCCGTATGTACTTCAGTCTGCCTAACATAATTAACCCCGTGTATATTTAACAGCTGGGAGAAATGATTCCTCCACCTAGCCAAAATACTGTGGGAGTCTGCAACCAGGTCACCCTTCTCATCCTTTACTACATTAGTTCGAGGCTGGTACCCCCACTTAAACTCATTGATACCCTACACAAGTCTCTGATATTCTTCTTCTTACTGTTTGTTTCAAGTTCATTGATTTTAGCTTTCAGATATTCCCTCTTTTGTTCCTGAAATGTCTACTAGCTTCACGTCTTACGTCGTGCAGATTATCTCCATTATTTTGGTTTGGATTCCGTAACCACTGAATTTTAGCCTGCTTCCTTTTATCTAAAAATTCTGCACATTCTGCATCAAACCATGGTTTATGCTGCTTCCGTTCGTGTAGACCTAGACTCTCTTGAGCTGAGACTTTAATATTCTCTTTCATGTCTTCCCAAGCCCTATTTATGTCCTTACTAATATTTAAGTTTTCCAAAGCTGCAAACCTGTTTGAGATCTTAAGCTGATACTGTTTCCTAACCTCTAGTTCACTTAGCTTCTTGAGATTAAATCTCTCTGCATCAAACTTCTGTGCTGCTTGTTTACTCACTGCCAGTCTTTCCCTAACTTTTGGAACCACCAGATAGTGATCAGTATCACAGTCAGCCCCCCTGAAAGATCGCACATCGAGTATACTGGAATGCCATCTCCTATCTATCAATATGTGATCGATCTGATTGTGAGTCTTCCCATCAGGAGAGGTCCAGGTGTATTTATGAATGTTTCGGTGCGGAAACATAGTGCTCTTAACAACTAGATTCTTTGATGTAGCAAAGTTTACTACTCTAACACCATTATCGCTACTATGCTGATGTAAACTCTCATTCCCAATAGTTTGAAAGTATCCTTTCTCCCCACTTTTGCATTAAAATCCCCTAACAGAATTTTCATATGGTACTTAGGAAAATAATAAAAAACCCCTTTTAATTCCTCATAGAAACTGTCCTTTGAATCATCATCTTTCTCTTCTGTTGGTGCACGCGCATTCACAACAATGATATTACACCAGCGGCCTCTCAGCACTATGTATGACATCCTAAAACTAACAAACTCCACTCTCTTGATTGCTGATACCATTCTCTGGTGTACAAAAAACCCTGTTCCCAATTGATGATTTTCCTGCCCTTTGCCATAGAAAAAAGTATACTCCCCGGCTCTTACAGTCCCTTCTTTGTCCCACCTAACCTCCTTTACACCCACTAAACCTAACTTATACTTAGCTAATTCCCTGGCCACTGTCATAAGTGACCATGACCTATGCAGGCTCCTCAAATTCCATGTTCAAAAACTCATGTCCCTTTTCCGTAGCTGGGGTCGTACCAAAGAATCAGTCCAGCTCCGAGGCTTCCGTGTCTGGTACGTAACACAATAATTTTTTACGGTGAGGACTTGTTAGCACCTCGCCCAACCCCAAGCTGGAGGACCACCCCTTGTCCGCTGTCCGCCACTGCCTATTCAATGTATTCGCAGCTACCCTCCATAACTGGAGGCCGTTCCTCCGTCCGCAACCTGAGGGCGCGCCATGCCGTGGTGACAGGAACCCACTTAACACGGGAACTTATATCCTTCGTAATAATTTTTGACCTCATTCCTTCGTGCTGGGGACAATATTATCTTTATGTTAAACGAAAAGGATGGTAAACCGTGGACTGGATTCATCTGGATCTGGATAGTGACCAATTAAGGGTGTTTGTAAAGGTGGATCAGGTTCCATAAAATGGCGGGAACTTTTAACTATTGTAAGAACTCTTAAATTTTCAAGGTGGATTCTTCTGCATGGAGTTACTTTGTTAGTTAGTTAGTTAGTTAGTTAGTTAGTTCAGTTTACTTCAGTCATTTCAGTTTAGTTAGTTCAATTAGTTAGTTTAGTTCTGTTCAGTTACTTACTTAGTCAGTCATTCAGTCAGTCAGTTAGTTAGTTAGTTAGTTAGTTAGTCAGTCTGTCAGTCAGTCAGCCAGTCAATCTGCCAGTCAGTCAGTTGCTTAGTATCGAAGACTTGTTCTTGACGACTTAACATCCACACTGTACAGACAATTTGGATGTTGTTCCGTTGTTTTTACTGAATTCCACAGAGACAAATATGAGATCAACACAAATGCATCATTAATTAATTGCACTGTGAAAAACACACTCTTCACTATTTGTAGACCTATGTTTGATGCAGAGTCTGCATTAGACTCGTCGGCAGGTCTGTAGGTCGATTTTGTCGCCAAAATATGGGTCGTTCAGGTCATTGCCCAAGTTTCGCTAACATTGGCCCTTGAATTGCAGATCGGTCACTAACACTGAGTAATATAATGTCGAGCTATCATGTCATTAACCCTTTCAAGCATGAAATTTAAAAATTCAGTTTTTAATTCACATAAAACCCTGCACCTTTATTTGAAAGAGAAATCCTTATGATTCTTAGGAAAAAATCCTAGTGCTTCTTCTGAGAATCGTGTAAAATGCAGAAATATATAAATGCGGCCGGGTCGTATCTTCAGTGGGTGGGGGGAGTGGTGCGGCCGCGCAGGGCAGCGGAGTTGAAAGGGTGACAAATAGCGGAAAAATGAATATTTGAAATGGAAAAATTGATTTTCCGCACTGTACACATTTTAAATTACCGTAGCAAATATAAGGAAAATCAAAAAGTATTTATGGTTTTTTTAAAGTTCTTAATTTCTGTTAGGGGCGGTCACTCGCCCCGGACACCACAAAACCTAGCTACGCCACTGAAGTACGGAACTTTAAGTTTTAAATCATGTGTTTGACACAGTTATCAGCAAGGTGCAAAGTGTTATTTCAGTAGAGCATTGCAGTGAGTATGCATTTAGCAATGAATAGATCAGATCTAAGTTCATACGAGTGTTTCGTGCGCTGTCTGAAATTTTAATTATGACTTTTCAAAAATCGTTTGAAAGGTTCAACGAATTTGGACCATAGTAAGCATTCGATCGTATTTCGTTGCGTAAACCAAAACTTACGCAATTCCTTGTATGCCTGCGCTGTAACATTACACACAGGCTATTTAGTAAACAAGATGCACTTCTGTGAAGTACGTATTACAGATTCATAAAGCTCCCTTCTTTTGATAAAAATCAAGCAGTACCATACCGTGCTTACATTTGCTGGTTGACATAATTTTGAATAAAATAAAACTGTGATTAACGAATTTTTCCTTGCAATCTTTACAAACAAGACATATTTTAAACTACTGAACTAGAGAAAATCACATTTTTGAAGTATATTTTACTCTTATAAATGTTATGTACAGTCACAACCAACACATACACTCGAAAACGTAATCATTGTATGTGTTGGTTGTGATTGTATTGTTCATATGAGTAAAATATACTTTGTATGTAGGTACGTACTAATGGGGATGTGTAATACTAAAATCACATTTTTAAATTACTGCGCTATTAGATTACATTAACCCTTTAAAGACGAAGCTTATCTGTTTTATATAAGGACTCAGTGCGTACCGCGCTGTAAACACTCTCCACTTCGGTTATAAAACCGATCTCTTAATGTTTTATAAGGCAAAAGTTGCTGTTTGTTCTGAGATCCGTACAAAATACATAAAGGCAATGTGGGCACCACGTAGAATTTTTTAAACTTAAACCTGGTCGTATGTAAAGTTACCGCTAGGCTTTAAAAGGTTAATTCGTAGTGTATATAATTACAGATAAATTAAAATTTACAAACAACACTTAAAATTATCATACCTGTGTACATGAATCCTTCAGATTAACTTTCCGTCACATTTTTTCCCCCATTTTCAGGTCATGACACAGTAGTAACTCCAATTTTCTTCGGGCAAAAACGAGTCTTTTGATAAGTATTCAAACACATAAAATTGATTTCGATATTGAAAACTAAGTACAACGCACCTCACACTACACAATTCAAAGTTACAAGCACAGGAGGGAAAAATAATTCGGATGTCAGATATTTGATTTTATATATTCGTTACACGTACGAGCATCAGACCAACCGAACTGCACAACCAAGTATTAGGTCAGCAACTAAGCTCAAATGTATGGCGGGCGTCCGACTTCTGCGTGGAAGAGAGATTGTTGCTGTTGGGAACAGCGCTCCTCGTGGCAAGCATGTCTACTATCGAATTGCCTCCAACAGAGCAGGTCCAAACAAACGCGTAAAAGATGTAAAACTTGTCGAGTCAGAGAGCGAGAAAGAGACAGAGAGAGCGAAATTGGTAGTTCGGTTATGTTGGAATGAAAATGCTGTCAGGTACGGCAGTACACCGGAAATCGTCATCACCATTATCATCATCATCATCATCATCATCGTCGTCGTACGTCGTTGCTCCTTCTTTATCGATTCACCCCCGTGTCACTCTTGGCTTGCCGAGTTTCTGTACCTTGCACTATTACCACGTTCTTTTTTTCGAGAACATTGAATAGATACGATGGTGAGCTTTGTACTTAGCGCTTGTCTTCAAATGTTATTAGAGTGGGCGAGGTGAGAGATGCACACACAATTTTGATGGGGAAGATGGAAGGGGAGAGAATACTTTGAAGACTGGGCTTCAATGGGGAAAAAATTAAAAGGTACCTTAAAGAAATATTGTGTGTATGAGTGTATCCAGGATTTATCTGGCTGAGGATAGAGGTTTCCTTAAAAGCCGGGTGGAACCTCTTAAGTAGCTGAGCTACTCTTAGCTGCTTAATCCTTTGCGATTAAAGCGTTACAATTTTAATATTTTAGTAGCACATTATCTACTTTTATTCTTCCTCAATATGTTTTGAAAAAAAGAGTAGTGAGGAAGAAGATGACCTAATTTGGTCGAAACATGTTGTTCTGTGCATTTAATAGAACGCAGTTGAGTTCAGACAAATTTGATCTGTAATTCCCTTACAAATAACAGAACGGGATGACTTCCTTTCAACTCCTTAGACCTACCTTTACTGGATGATGGAAGAAGACGCACTTTTCGAAAAGCTGTAATTTAACCAAAAAGACACAACGGAAAATGTCCACTATATGTGTCTGTCCGTTACTATAGCAATAGGAAAAGTGTATTTACAAGACTTTAAAAAAGTTAGGATGATAATATTAAAATGGGATTTTACGTCCCTACCTCGCAGATTGGGAAATAAATACGGCTAATTTAGGCTTATTTCCGCTGGCGGACTTTGGTATTAGCAGTGATGAAAGTTCGGATATTATGTCGTTTCTGCCTATGAGGTGAACCATTTTACCTTCTAAACCCACTCGTAGAGTTACTAGTTCTCACTTAGGTTGCGTCTTAAAGCCGCAGGAAAAGCGAAGCTTCTTATCTGCGGTCACACTCTCTCCTCCTGTCTCATAAAACTCAACGATTATTGTTACTGTCTGTAAATTTCCCCCAGTTTACAACTTATAAACAATCCATATTTTCTAAGTGAAAGATATATTTGAAACAAACGTGATGTAGGTCAGATATTCTTGCCTTAATTTGATTTCGGACTGTACAATCCGTGATTTCAAGCTTCCGCCGCGATTCTGATGAGATCTGTGCTCTTTTGGGGTGTAGCGCAGCGTCGAGTGGTAATCCTCTACCGACGTTTCGGGACAACGTGTCTGTCCCATTTGCAAGGGTCAAGAAGTCCAAGAAGATTGAATTTCTTGATCCTTGAAGATGGAACCGATACATTGTGCCGAAACGTCGGCAAATGGTTACTACTCGACTCTGCGTTGTACCCCAGAAGAGGCCATATTTTTCGGACTGTACAGTTCAACAGAACAAATGCGGAAAGTCAGTTCACTATAAAGGATGGTTCGTCTTATCGTACTGAAGAGCAGACAATAAAGAAAGCGCGGGAAGTGGAAATTAGGCACACACATTTACTTAATTAATTAACTATCACAGCATCATAATACAATTGATGGACGTCCTACTTCGTTACACAGTAAAAACCTGCATATTTCAGTGCTTGTACCATTATGTTGGCTGTCTGCAATGGTACACTTTCTGATTAAACCACAAAGTTATACAAGTATATAGTGGATACTTTTGAAGAGTTTTGTCTAAGAAAAGTATGTAATTTTGTGGCATTCATATTTGCTTGTTTAATTACTTAATTTTTGACTGATTTACATGATGGTTCCATTTACTTTCTGTCCTCGAAATCTGGCTGTTCAGGATCCAGGCTAGTTATGCACTCGCCCTTTAGAATGAAAGTCTTCCTTAGGGATTTCACCACCGAAATGCTGAATGAACTTTTTGCCTTAACAATCCTAGCCACATGTCCAAGCCAATGCAGTGTCCTAAATTTCACCACCCATAAAAAAAAGCACTCAATGACCTGTACAAACCGGAAAGTTTCTCGTTAAAGAATATACTTGCTTTCTCACTTTGGCCCAGTATATCCTTCATTGGTCAAACTGTCTTTGAGTTCACACGCTTTTAATTGGTGCTCGCCCCTGAAAATGAGACACACGGTTTCACAGCCACACAAAAGTAACCCCATGGAGCAGAGTTCTTCTTAAGAATCTAATAAGCTGTTACCTAGCCGAGGAATTCTCTTCTATTTGCGAAACCCGAAATTTCATAACCCTTCACAACAACCATAAACTGGACCATATTCTGAGCCCGATGGATTTATTTCACGCTCCTGTAACGTATTTCTTTTACATCCATGTTAATAAGGCCTACTATCCAATGGGTAATCTACACTGCGCCTTTAAACATTTTCCGAGGTGTACAAGTACAGCGGTAACAGTTTTTGGACTTATTCGCAACCTTATGTCCAGCCTGATTAAGTGGGTGTAGTGTGAGTTACTTTTTTAGAGCTTGAGCTACTGGAGCGCGTTGCTTTTGTCGTTGCCCTGACCACTGTTCATGTAACAGGATGAATAGAATAGAATAGAATAGAATAGAATAGAATAGAATAGAATAGAATAGAAAAGAAAAGAATAGAATAGAATAGAATAGAATAGAATAGAATAGAATAGAATAGAAAAGAAAAGAATAGAATAGAATAGAAGAATAGAAAAGAAAAGAAAAGAAAAGAATAGAATAGAATAGAATAGAATAGAATAGAATAGAAGAATAGAAAAGAAAAGAATAGAATAGAATAGAATAGAATAGAATAGAATAGAATAGAATAGAATAGAATAGAATAGAATAGAAGAATAGAAAAGAAAAGAAAAGAATAGAATAGAATAGAATAGAATAGAATAGAATAGAATAGAATGGGTTCGAGCCCTTAAGGGCCCTATGCACCTATGCCTTGTAACGGAATGAAGCAGCACCTGAAGAGTTTCTTCGCGATAAAGCTGTCGTGTTCGGTGCAGGGATAAAACAAACATCACGTATATATACGTAGACTTTTTCAGAGACGACGTCGTGTTTTGTTTATAAAAGTTGATTATCCTTTATTAATAACAGCACGTGCTGTTCCCAGTAGCCTCGCGGTCTAAGGCGTAGGTCTGCGGCCCCTAGCTTGCTGGGATTTTGGGGTCGAATAATACGAAGGGGCATGGATGTCTCTCTTTTGTGAGTGTTGTGTGTTGTCAGGTAGAAGTCTCTGCGTCGGGCTGATCATTCGTCCAGAGGAGTCCTACCGAGTGTGGTGTGTGTAAATGAGTGTGATCTTAAAGCCTCAATAATGAGGAGGCCCTGGCCCACCAGGGGCTGTTGCGCCATGGGAAAAAATAACATGTAGATCTACGGTGATCTGGAAAAGGAATGCGTCCGTATCCCATAAGAAGAAGAAATAATACAGTCTATATATTATACATATATATAATATATATGAATACGTGGCACTTCTTTGTCGCATTTTTATTAAAACTGGTTTGTTGCTGAAATTGAGTTCTGTAAACACTGTATCTGGGGTACTTCTATAAACGTCCATCGCAGATCTTTCCTGAACCTGCACTGTAACGTGTTCATATGGAACAATGTAAAAGTTTCTTTTGCTTTTTCACAAAACTTTCTCTTGCTGTAGTTCATCTATCACCTTCACGAGAAGTCCTAGTGACCTTCCGACCTCTCTTGCTTTCTGGGGTACATTCCGAACAATAAGTAGGCATGGCTAAGCGTCGTGTTGTTTGGTTTGTCTCCGCGTACATGCAGAAACATCTCCATATCCGTAACGTATGACCGATCCTCTCGTCGCCATTGTCTGTTCAGTGACCAAATCCTCTGGAAGTATAGAGTTCGAGGGTGTATTTGTGAATGTTAAAATCTGATATGTAAGTTCTTCAGGTTTTTCACCACGTGTGTTGCTTAATGTTTACCTTCTGGGGTTGCAAACACACCCCTACACGGTGTGAACCGCAGAAGACTGTTTTCGGAGGAACGTGTCACTCGCGCCTTCAGCCCTAGGGTAAGCTATCGCGTTATGTTGTATTAACAGACAAATAAACAGATAGACTGTCAATCAGAAATATATTTTCAGACTCTATATTATATTGCCTAAAATATGCTACATGTTCCGGTTATCTCATAACTTCGTCAGGCACAGGTTTAAAAATATAAGAGAAACAAGCTCTTTATATACAAATCATTGTTATTAAAATGTCTTCTAAAGAAGCCGAAAACGGTGCCACGTTTTGGACAATAAAATTTTTGTCTGAAAATGTACGTAGTCCTTATTGCTGGTACAAACGTTTATTTGTCTAATAATCTCGAGGGCTGAAGTCAGTCGAGCCAGGAAACGATACCAAGTATAGTGGCTGATATTGTATAGGACTCGAGATGATTTTACATGGCAATGCGAAATGAATTTGCAAGCAGTAAAACCCTGTATGGTGGATGTTTTCCTTTTACGTCCTAATATAAAATTACAGTAACTTGGTTATAATAAGAGACATACAGTTCAAGGGTCGAATCTGTAATCTTCCCTGTACGGGCTAGATATTTTGGCGTATTTTCTAGATTGCTTAATTTAATCAAGTTACATAAGACAAATGTAATTACAAATAAAAGTTTATTGTAGTGTGACTTAAATTCGAAACGAGAAATCGATTTATAAAGCAAAGACGAATTTGTTCCGAATGGGGCAATATAAAACAGAGTTGCAGACCAACACTGACGCAGCAATATTAGAAACTACACTTGTTTGGCCAGGTCCTGCCTGGAAATAAATATTCTTTTTATTTTGAAGGTATGGAACAGACTTTGTTCAAACCCACGTGATTTTGAACGGATCAACGTGACGCAAGTGCAGAACAGTTGTCCAAGGTCAGGCGATTTAATTTTATCAGAACAACTACAGTGATATTTGCTCTATGTGTGTTTCAGAGTGTCATAGAATTGTGACTAGGAAATTAGCACTAAAGTTCAGTCACACTTAGAATTTGCTGCACAAATAAAACCGCCAGATGAGCATTTCTTGTAATAAAGCACATATCGAGACTACATTCCACTTCGCATCAAACACGTTTATTTTTTCAAGGGCTCGGCTGGTGACCTACTCTGGTGAAAAATTTTATTTTCACAAAATTCTCCAATAAATAATATTAAGTTCGTAAGAGAAATAGGAACTTACTTTAACTGCAAGAAACAATGAACTGAAACTCCTGCCAGTATGCTGTATTTACAAAATTTCTGTGGCATAATAAGCAGCTACCGGGCGGCCGTAAGGAAAGAGAGGGTACTGCAAATTGGAACAGGAAGCACTAGATCGCACTTTGTGGAGAACTCGCTTTGGAAGCGGCCATGGAGTTGTCGTAAGGCAGACTGCGTTATTATTATTATTATTATTATTATTATTATCGTCATCATCATCATCATTACGTACAATAATGGTTCAAAAATACTAATCAAATAAATTATTAGAATTATGGTTCGGAAATCAAACATTTATTATTAGTATATTTGTTAATTTACTATTTATTAATTTGTTATTATTATCACCATTATCATCATCATCATTACGTACAATAATGGTTCAAAAATACTAATCAAATAAATTATTAGAATTATGGTTCTGAAATCAAACATTTATTATTAGTATATTTATTAATTTATTATTTATTAATTTATTATTATTATCATCATTATCATCATCATCATTACGTACAATAATGGTTCAAAAATACTAATCAAATAAATTATTAGAATTATGGTTCGGAAATCAAACAAACCATAATAACCTTCTCTTCAAAGCGACAAATTGGGTTCGACTGTGCAATAATTAAGCGTGTTATATAAATTTTTCTTTGATTTTTAGATTAACATAAACATGCTCAACAGTGTTAATTTTTAATAGGGCGTTTCTTAGTGTGGAGAACCTTCACAGTTTATCAAACCGCAACGCACTCCACAACAAGAAAAAGGTTGTCAAATACTGCTCTATTTATACGTTCCGAGTTCACGTAACTTTTACGTATCAGATCTGTTTGCATTAAACTTTTCTCCTGCCTATCTTGATCGCAGGGAATATCTTCAAGGAGATAATTTAATAGCCACATTTTGATTGTTGTGTTTAATGAAAAAAACATGCTAAACAAAAGATGGAATAAACAAGATATTGTAAGTGAATCGCTCACGGTGCAAAAAATCAGTTGCTCCAAAAATTGATCTAAACAGGTTAGACGCCTCCACATCTGCTGCACGAGAAGAGGTGCACGTGGGAACCTACTGTAACACAAGTTCTGGATGTCGTTAACTTCGTGGTTAAGAATTTGCTATTTTCTACATTTCCATGCCATGTGGTCCGGTAGACATGCTGAAATGTTGTAGAGATCTGTTGCCGGCATCTTCAGAGTTCTTAGCCATTTTCATTTTCAATATCAAAGAACCCTAGAAATGAACACAACACGTTCTTAAATACCAGGTTGCCGGCGTCATATTACAAAAAAAAAAGCTAATATTTGTACTCACCTGCGCGAGAAAATCAGATCTCCTATATCCGTCTCTGTTTTATTAAACTGTATAAATGGCTACGTTTAGTGGGTACACGGGTCATTTCTCTGGGATAAAGCACCCGGGCCATTATGTTAACCGCTACCTCCATCTAGGGCCAAGATTAAGAATGAGTGGGTCTATACGTCTAATCCCTGTATACGCCTTCATGGCGTGGCCAGGGAAAAATTTTTCTTTCTTTAAAATGGCTACAGAAATGTGATACTTCTAGTGGCCGTATTTTGAGCACAGTCTGTAAAAGCAGCAACGGGCATGGAGCTTCCTGGTGTGTAGGCATCTTACAAGACATACTGGAGGCGAGTTTGCTGTGCACAGTAGCAGGTGGGACACGCACCGCGCGTATAAATGGGGTCGCAACACCTCTTTGTCTGCTTTCCTCTTCCAAATTATTTGCATAATTACAACAATTCCACTGTTTGTGTTTCTTTTCCAGTCCCACCCTTCAGTGAAAGACATCGTTTACCTCACTTTTCCCACAGTGGTATTAAGATCACCATCTTCTGGGTTATGACGCCGTGTACTTTGATGGTTAGGTTCCTCGGAAGCGTTGGTAGGTGTCACAAGACTGCACTCGTTACATCCCAGCTGACCATCATCTATGTACCCTTGTTTTTGCTTGTCTCATTCAGTAAAACTTTATAAGCTGAATTAATTGTGCAGCTTTCGAAGTTAGTGTAATCTTTACGGCATGGCGGATCCCAGCGGGTGTACGGTCTGAAGTGTGGGTCTGCCGTCACTCGCTAGCTAGGACTGCGGGTTCGAATCCCGCTGGGGTCATGAATGTCTATCTGTTGTGAGTGTTGTGTTGTCAAGTATAGGTCTTTGCGTCGGGCTGATCACTCGTCCAGAGGAGTCCTACCGAGTGTGGTGTGGCTAGTTTGAAATGGAAGTGGCAGATTCGTCCAAATCTTTTGTACCTGTCTACCAAATTAGTTACGTAACAGAGGATACAGTCGCCTCCTTCTTTCTGGTAGCAAAGTGCACGCTGTGACATGAGACAGTACTCACAGTCGTGAGCAATGACTTCTTTTCCTTTCCTGTGGCGCAACAGCCCAAATCGGGACTGGTCTGGCGCAGAGACGTGAGCACTGACTACTGTGTCACAATCCTTCGACGTGCCATAATACTGACGTGCTGAAATGCCGTAGAGTTTCTCCTATACAGCACAGCCACTCTTCTAGACATTAATATACCACACCTTTCCCAGTATTATAAAGTGCAAAGGACAATTATATTCGCCATTGTCTTTTCCATTGCGCCATCTGTGTTACGCTAAGTGGCATGTTTTGGTCCACGTGTAGAATCTAACTAGGAACCATATTTGTGTTCTTGTATAACAAGTTAGGAAATATATAACGGCAAAGGAAAAGTTCATCCCAGAACAGGCAATGAAGGCCCAGAGGGGGAGCACAAATATAGTGCTACTCTTTCTTTAACGTTGAAGCTAGATGGGAGTGGGTCGTCAACGCCGCTGTCCTGCCGATTCACACCCGGGAAAGAGACACAGTAACCAGTTTACAGGAGGCTGGGTGGGCCCCAAGGCCGGTCTGGATGTTAGGAAAAGGTAAATATGCATAGCTTATCAATTTTGGACAGATCACCGTCTTTTGTTGAACTCGAAAAACACAATATATGAATTTTAACAAAGCAATGTTTGCAGCAGCATATGCAGCTTTATTCTAACTAAATATGTATTTACACATGAGCCTGGATAAGGCAGTCGATATAACAGACAAGGCTATGGCTGGGTGTCCAAGGAATCACTTCCCAGTTACCGGCAACAGCAGAAGAATCCTTTCGCCTCCACAGCGTCCAGACCAGCCCTGGGGCCCACCTAGCCTCCTCTGCAATGTATACTGGGGGTAAGGCGGCCGGGGGTGAAGCTGACGACTCACCCCCAAATAGCACCGAAGTTAAGAGTGAGTGAACCTACTTGTATACTACCACCCTCCCACTTCATGGCCTGCAGAGGGCCCTTATATTTGTGTTTATGTGTAGTATATGAGAGACCCGCTACGGGCTGGACGGTACGGAACGAATCCAAGTGGGGGCAAAATTTTCCGCACCCGTCCGGACCAGCCCTGTGGCCCACCCAGCCTTCTGTAAAATGGGTACCGGTTCTCTTTCCCGAGGGTAAAGCGGCAGGCGCGTGGCGTTGACCACTCACCCACATCTAGCGTCGAGGTTAAAGAAAGAGTAAACATATAACTCTGCTCCCCTTCTGGGCCGTCATGGGCTGTTATAGGGTGAAATTTACCTTACCTTTGTATGGTACATGTACACCTAAATAAATCTAATGGATGCTTTATGTAATTATCGAGAACAAGACCATTCGGTAATCTTCGTGTGTGTTCGGAAGACCATTCCTGACTGTTGATTGCACAAGTTCGGAACTGTAGCTAGTGCACAGTTTAAAAACTGTAGTATAGTCCCTCGCGTATGTTTAATTTTATGAAAACTGGAAGACGCGCGGAAAAATTTTATTATACATATTTATTTCATTTTTCTCAACTGGCTTTTTCAGAATCATTTTACTGTGGAATTACGTTCAAGATATCCTCAGGAGTTCTTGTAGGTCCTTATGTAAAATATTCCGTAATTTTGTCTAAATTCAACAAAAATTTTAATGTGTCGAGAAATCTCAGTAAGACACTTCAATGTCATATTACTTGAAAGAAAGATGAAATTTTCTTCAAGTGTTACACAGGGACAGACAGGCCGACAGTTGGACGCAAACGGCAAAGCTAAAAGGCGCTTTTTTGTAACATTTTCTTGCAAAAGCGCGAATACTGTGAAGATCGAATACTTTTCTTCTTTCTTATTTTGACCTCTTCTACCTACTCATTTTAGGTGCAGAGGGTTATTTTTACACCTGCTCACACTCAATGACACACACACACACACACTCGCTAGGACTGGAGATGAAATGCACAAAACGATAATTTTTCGTGATATTTTCCTGGATGTGAAACAGAGATTGAGGGTGTTTGAAAACATGGTGCTGAAGAAAATTTTGATCCTAAGAGGCAGAAAGTAATTTGCGGAATGAGGAAGCTGCTTAGCGTGGAGCTTATTAAATTGTCCTCTTCGACAAATACAAGTAGGCTACTAGTAGGCGATAAAATCATGAAGGAAATGGTAGATGGAGCATAATTTTGTAGTTATGAAACTTTATTTGGTCCATTAACTTCCTGTTATAAGCCTCAGTGGTTTTATTTTGATGGGAGAGGTGAAAAGAGTGTACAAGTTTTAGTGGGAATAACTAAAGCGACGACTGCAGGCGAGACGTTATTGCAAACTGAGGTACACTTGTATTATTAAAATTAATTAATGTTTAAGGGAATCAGAAAGTAGGGTGCGGACTGGACTCATCTACTGTATTGTAGATTCGCGATCAACTGATGAAGCATTAACATATCAAGAAGGGCTCTATGCCGTTGAATTGACAGTAATGTTTTGTAAAATGCAAAGACGTAGCTTACAAGAAACTGAAGGAAGCAGAAAGTTATTCATGTCATGGCCACTGTACGAAACCCGATATCGCAGTCACACTTCAGAGGTTTGTGACTGTTTTGTCCTCGGTAAATGTGATCTACCAGGTGCCACCCACTCAGCAACACAGGAAGTTCTTATTCTTTTGCTGCAGGTCGAAATCCGTCGACGACTGAAAGCATTACAAAAGCGCTGCTTATGAAAGAACCCCATAAACTGGTATGCGGGTGGGGTTCAGAGTTGTTGTTGTTGTTGTTGTTGTTGTTGTTGTTGTTGCTGCTGCTGCTGCTGCTGCTGCTGCTGCTGCTGCTCATCCTGTTGTTGTTGTTGCTCCTGTTGTTGTTATTGTTCTTCTTCTTCTTCTTCTTCTTCTTGCTGCTGCTGCTGCTCCTGTTGTTGTTGTTGTTGTTGTTGTTGTTGTTGTTGTTGTTCCAACGAAGTGAGAAAGCCCTTTGGTGCTGCAGCCTCAGGTGGGTCTAATGTACCGGCCTCTATGATAAATGAGTATATAGTGGAGGTGGAGTGGTCAATATCAGAAGTCAACTCTCGGAGAGAAATCTTCCTCAGTGCCACATTTTTCACTCCAAATCCTACACCGATTAGGCTGGGACTGAACCCTGGCCTCGACCGTGAGAAACCACCATTAACCGCCTCAGCTATGGCACGGCAAAAGTGGGACTGATACAGAAGCAGAGCTGTATAAAGATGGAAGTGTCAAAACTTCAAATAACACTCAAACATTTCTTAGGTTATTTTTCATAAAACAGAGGATACCTTCCTTCATTAACAAGTAACACTTTCAGCATAAATCCTAGCGCATTCCATATGTATAAAGGTAATTTTACGACAGTTACATATTTAATCAAATGAATAAATTGAGAAACAGAGCCTACGAAGGCAATAAATTTCTTCAGTACATAATAATACGACACAGTATTAAGCAGGACCATGGGTATCTTTTTCAGTGAAAAATGGTTCGTTTCACCAGCCAGATTTCATAATTCCTGATTGACAGTTTTTATTTTTCCATAAGAAAAACCGCTCCTGCGTACGCCGCCATAATTGTTGCTCGGCGGTCTACTTGCCTTCACATAATGTGAAAGGTATATAAAATACTGTCCCTTACGTTAGGTCATAACTGTGTGCACAAGATAGCCACTGAACTATAAAAATATCTGCACTTCATCTTTGACACTTCCCTCGTCACGGAACAGCAGATGAGAGAGTCCCTTGTGTCCTAAGCGTGATGTGTAGACTAGGGGCTAGGCGACGGGTCTGTCTATTCGGCAGGGACATAAATTTTTCTCCCCATCACCGCGTTCAGCTCGGCTATGGTCCCAACCCCTATCGGTATCGGGATCTCTTCCTTAGGCGGTAAAGCAACTGGGATAGGAAGCTGGCACTCATCTCCATCACTTGAAAGAACCAGGTGCAAATGGAAGGATGGTATTAACCCTTCACACCCAGTAGTTACTCTGTCTACACCAAGCTAAACACAAAAGAATTCTACGTTCTACCCCCGCAGGGTACTCACGTTTTTGTAGGGATCTCGGAACAAACAGCGAGTATTTCCCCACACAAACTCAACTGTTAGTATTTATAACCGAAATGAAAGGTGTTTACTGCGGAGTACGAAATGAATCTTTAAACATAATTCAGTTACATGTAGTCTCTAAATCGCTGGCGGAGGTCTGGGTTCGATCCGAGGTCACTCCACATGAGATTTATGGGGGATAAAGTGGCTCTGGGACAGGCTTTTCTCCAAGTACTTCAGCTTCTCAGTGTCAGCATTTTTTCACCAAATGTTCCATACTTTTCTCCGAGTACTTCGGTTTTTTAATATCAGTATTTTTTCACCAAATGTTCCATAGTTTTCTCCGAGTACTTGGTTTTTTAATATCAGTATTTTTTCACCAAATGTTCCATAGTTTTCTCCGAGTACTTGGTTTTTTAATATCAGTATTTTTCCACCAAATGCTCCATACTTTTCTCCGAGTACTTCGGTTTTTTAGTATCAGCATTTTTTCACCACATGTTCCATAGTTTTCTCCGAGTACTTGGTTTTTTAATATCAGTATTTTTCCACCAAATGCTCCATACTTTTCTCCGAGTACTTCGGTTTTTTAATATCAGTATTTTTTCACCACATGTTCCATAGTTTTCTCCGAGTACTTGGTTTTTTAATATCACTATTTTTTCAACAAATGCTCCATACTTTTCTCCGAGTACTTCGGTTTTTTAATATCAGTATTTTTTTCACCAAATGCTCCATACTTTTCTCCGAGTACTTCGGTTTTTTAATGTCAGTATTTTTTCACCAAATGTTCCATAGTTTTCTCCGAGTACTTGGTTTTTTAATATCAGTATTTTTTCACCAAATGTTCCATAGTTTTCTCCGAGTACTTGGTTTTTTAATATCAGTATTTTTTCACCAAATGCTCCATACTTTTCTCCGAGTACTTCGGCTTCCCCCTGTCAATATCATTCCACCAGTGCTCCATACTCATCTTCATCTACATGTTGCTCTTACGGACGGACAGGCGGGCAAAGACACGGAACCTTCCCAAAAGCAATGATCTTTCGGAAATCGGAGAAGACTGGGTAGAAAAGTGGGCTACTTTCACGTAGTCTCTAAACGGTTACAACGGATCTTCAAAAAACTGGGTGTGAACGGGGCTCATTTTGTTTCGGACGGATCGGTGATTGGTTCTTGTGACAATGGCAATCAACTTACGGGT
Organism: Coptotermes formosanus; assembly: GCA_013340265.1. Classification (NCBI taxonomy): domain Eukaryota; kingdom Metazoa; phylum Arthropoda; class Insecta; order Blattodea; family Rhinotermitidae; genus Coptotermes; species Coptotermes formosanus. The sequence continues at coordinate 99,929 of BLKM01001624.1, read as the reverse complement.
TCCGTACGACATTTGGAATTGCCTGTCTAGCTGAGCGACTGCGAACTTCCATGAGTCTTGTCAGTGAAGATGTATTTATGAACACACAATGTAATACGCTTGTAGGTAATTTCTTTCATGCCTTTGGACTGTATTCTTAAAGAGATTTACTTTAAAATGCGTGTACCTTTATGTGCATCAAATATAAAAAGAAGCAAATCAGCGTGGGAAAAAATGTTGTATAATGTGAATGTTTCCTCCCAAGGCACTTCGCTCGGCTTCACAGCTGGCATGCAGCCATCACTATTACCGGCTCCCGTTTTCCTGTAGGGATCTAGAGGCATTCGTGACATTGCGGCCTTTATTGCAGAAACTGTCGTAAAGCAAACACTTAACAGTGTCATATTTATTGCCTTGCGGCGTAAACTGAGCCTTGCAACATCCGTGTATTGAAATAACAGTGAAACAGTGTTTCCCTGTTTCGTTAATTTGTGATTTATTACTAGACAAATCCAAACGTCCCCGGACGAGCTAAACAAAGGGGCGAATCCAAGGGGGGGGGGGAAGGGGGAATGCCGGACTGCAGGCCCCCCAAACTAACTAACTAAATAACTAACCAACTCCATGGAGCAGAGGCCTGCTTCAGAAGCCAGCAGTTTCTCAGCTAGTCAGGAAATTCCCCGCATTTTATGGAACCCGAAGGTTCATTACCGCATTCACAAGAGCCCGCCACCTGCCCCTATCCTGAGCCAGCTCAATCCAGTTCATGTCCTCCCATCCCACTTCCCGAAGATCCGTCTTAATATTATCCTCCCATCTACGCCTGGGTCTCCCAAGTGGTCGCCTTCCCTCAGGTCTCCCCACCAAAATCCGGTATGCACCTCTCTCCTCCCCCATAGGTGCCACTTGCCCCGCCCATCTCATTCTTCTCGATTTGATTACCCGAATAATATTTGGTGATGAGTACAGGTCATTAAGTTCCTCGTTATGTAGTCTTCTCCACTCCCCTGTCGCCTCGTCCATCTTACACCCAAATATCCTCCTCAGCACCATATTCTCGAACACCCTCAGTCTTTGTTCCTCCCTCAGTGTGAGAGACCAAGTTTCACATCCATACAGAACAACAGGTAAAATTATAGTTTTGTATACCCTAACCTTCTTTTTGGATAGCAACCTGGAAGACAAAAGGTTCTGCACGGAATGATAGCAAGCATTCCCCGACTTCAATCTGCTCTTAATTTCTTCAGGAATGGAGTTTTGATTAGTTAGGGTTGCTCCCAAATATTTGAATTCTTCCACCCTTTCAAAGGATTTATTATCTACCTTTATGTTGTGATTGTGTCCTGCATTCCAATTTCGAGACAAGACCATGTACTAAGTTTTCTCAGCATTTACTTCCAGACCAATCTCCTTACTGCAGGCCCCCCAAACCCCCCAAAACTCCGAAGCCGAAATTTAAAAAAAAAAACAGATTTTATAGGTCTTATGAAATCAAAGGTTTTATGTGATTTACCTTTCAGCCGAAATCAGCCACTGAAATCAGCTGATGACTAGTACATTAGAATTTTGAAAAATAAATTAATAAAATTAAAAAACAAGAGGATAGGACAATGGGATCGATTCATATAACATGTAATTATATTTGTATGTATATAAATGCAGTTGCAGTGTTATGTTATACTTAGGACATGATTTTATAACATGATTTTTAAAACCAAATATAAATTAGATATAGCTTTAGGGTCAGCTCATCCACTGAAAATTCTGGGTGCTCATCTGGCTCAACCCTTTCTGTGATGTTTGGATTATTTTAGAATAAGGGAGTGTCAGATAATGTATGTGCAGGTGTATGCCAGTGACCTAACATTACCTAACATACATATGTCTGTAGCATGAACAGGAATGAAAACCCACAGGTGACACTTCAGATGTACACTGCCTGTCTTTATATTCTGCTTATTTTCTTCAGTTGCATTGCAACAGAATATTTTTGAGCTGTGCATATGTACAGGTACAATGCATCCATTTTCTGCAAATAATTTCATAAAAAGAGTGTTACACTATGTTGCTTGAAACCAAGCATTTAACAAAACTTAGAGCTGCTCCAAAGTTGAAATAGTCTAGGACTGATAACTTGAGACTTGGAACATATTTAAGGAATGCAGCTAATGTGTTTCGCGTTTCTGCCCGGGGAGACATCATGGGTCAGTGACTACTACCAGTGCAGAAACATTTATCACTTACTTTAAATTACCTGTGCAAGCTCCAGGTGTCTTCAAGTGACAAACAATCACTGTGACTCTTGGCGTCACTGCTTTCATGTCTAGTATCACCAACACTAGGGGACTGAGGTGTATAATAATGCCATCTATAACATCTGGCACAACCTTGTCTCTTTTCCAGTATTCTTTCTGCACGTTTTTGATGTGTCTACAGAATCCTTGCCAGTCGTCCTGTGCTACATGTCACAACGAGTCATTAGTAACTTATAGTAAATTCTGAACATTCATATTTTCTCTGACACTTCCATGCAAAAGTCTCTACATTTTTGCCCATACCAGCTCTACGGGATTTAGGTCACACATGTAGGGTGGTGATGGGACAAATGTGTGACCATAATTTGCCAGCATGTGATCAGTTTTGTAGATCTTCTCCTTGGGCTTGAGTGGAAAAATAAACTGACATAGGTCATTTATGGCCATGGTCTCATCATACACTACACCCTTCTTGCACAGCCATATGATATGATATTTGATTTAACTGCATAAGGTGACAATGACAGCTGGTGCATCATCTAGAACAATTACTGACTGAGACTGCTGACTCAGTTTCTCAGTCACCCACTTCTCAAAATCAGTCATATTTATTTGTCCATGGTCATCCTTGTAAACGAGATGCATATTAGCAAGAAATTCATTAATTCCCCTGCAATGCAGCACTTAAGTCTGTTTACTAAGTTCACATTGGTATGAGTGCCCATAACTTCATTATTTTACTAAAATTTGCAATATGTTAAATATTAGAGCACTTGGGAAACATATCAGTGCTCAACAAATTGGGGAGTACTGGAACAAATGTGTCTGTCTCTGGGCAGTACCGCAAGAGATGAACTGTCATGTGGCAGCAGCACTGACTAATGCAGTGCACACATTAATAAATGGCCCCTGTATTTTTGGATGTAAAACAAGGTATTCTTTGCTCTACAGTGGCAACTTATTGAACTAAACATTGGTACAATTCACACATACTGTCTGGTAATTTTCTTCTTAGATGTACAGTTTTGGTAAACTGAATTACTAATGGCAGAGGTAAAATTAATTAAACAGTAGGCAGAAGGTGATGTACACTGCTCACTTTGAAAAAGACTGGAGCTTGAAGACGCCCTGTTTCTTGTATGTCCTCACAACAGCAGCAAGAAGTTATGAATTCCTTGTGTGTGCATGCACGAGCGTGCATGTGTGTGTCTGTGTGTGCATGCACGTGCACATGGGTGTGTATGCACACACCAGTAAATAAGGAACAAAATAAAAATTTATATACAGAGTAAATGCAATTTCTTTAATTCATTCTGTAAGTGTACTCTACTTTACGAAATTTCAGGTTCTCATGGGACGGCCTACAACGTGTGCCTGAAAGATATGTACCAGTGTTCCGTATAGACTTGCAGCCTACATGTTTAGGGTAGCCTGAGGATAGAAGCAGTGAGCTCCTCTGGAATGATGCTACATCTAGATATCCCAGAAGACAGTAATCTTCATGCCACACTCTCATCACACATACATCTCTTCCTACCGCAGAATTTAATAAAATCTTAAAATGATTCATAAGACATACATAACAAATTTTATTTTTGTTCCACTGAAAGAAATTTCATGAGGTCCATATGCACAGCTAACACCAGTTTCCATATTTGCTCAAGTCTGCATTTCAAGTTTCAACACATTCAAGTCCATTTTACAGCTTGTAAGCCTTCAGAGGCTTCAGTTCAACATACTGACTGTGTAGTCGCAGAACTACATATGCTTCATTAGCAAACACACGATGGAATGGCGCAGGACTTCGAACAAACAGCTGTGGACATACTGCTGGGTTGTTAGCATTTGCTGGGTCCTCTACATCCCAAAGCTCCACCATGCTACAACCATTTCTGCACGAAATGTCACAAAAGACATTAACAGACATAGAAATTAAAACCTGTGGAAACTGCACAATATCATAATATTACACTGGGGATATCATATGAGACAAGTGACTACACTGCTCCCTCAGTTTATGAAAGAGATGTATGTTATGTAAACCAAAACCAGTTTTTCCACACAAACAATGGAAGTTATAATGATGAGAACTGCTCCAGATGATCACAAAAATAACATTTTGACTGAACACATTGTTGCAAGTACTGTAAATGTGCAGTGGCAGGACACAGGAGATGACTGTTCAAAACTGACAATGATCCACATCATTGTTTATTACACAATAAACATTCTTAGTAAAATTTAAACCATTGGCATATATATATATAAAAAATCACACTTTTTTCACTCCTGTGAGTTAGAGCACATAAAGACTGCTGTAAGAGCCCTCAGTCTCACAACAGCCTTTTTTCATTGCAACACATGTCTCACAAACGAGGTTCCTTCCTTATATTTACATTTAATTTAATACTCAGTATACTGCCTTTCATCTGAAGATAACTAAATCTTTCATGACTGAATATGATTACACCTCGTAAGCAAGAATCTCATACAACAAATACTTAAAAGCTGTGTTTCTGCCTCATAGAAAATACTCAAAACAATCTCCATTACAAAGACCAATTGATTAATGCCATTTTGGGAAGTAATCACTGTTTTATTTTCAGCATCATATGAAACACAAACACAACGTGTGTCTGGGCAAAATGCAGAGTTGTCTTAATGTTAAGACAGTGATATGTATAATAATTACTGTGCTTTAAAGGAACAAGACATCAGATAGAAATCAGGTTATGAAACTACTACTACTCAACTCTCTGTTGGGAGTTTACCTGCTTTCTCTGAAGCACCATGATTCCTCTAGGACTACATATTCTACTTGAAGATGTGACAAGATTCTAAACACTTCCTGCGGAGATTTCCGACTGAACACTGAATACACTTTCTTGGTTCGCTCCCTGAAACACATTAAAAATATAGACAATTTATCAAGGCTGCACAGAAGTTTGAGTCATTCATTATACAACTCACATTACCACATCCTATATAACAATCATTAAACACCTCACATTAGCATATCCTATATAACATTCATTATACAACTCACATTACCACATCCTATATAACAATCATTAAACAACTCACATTAGCATATCCTATATAACATTCATTAAACAACTCACATTACCACATCCTATATAACATTCATTAAACAACTCACATTACCACATCCTACATAACATTCATTAAACAACTCACATTACCACATCCTATATAACATTCATTATACAACTCACATTGCCATATCCTATATAACATTCATTAAACATCTCACATTACCACATTCTACATAACATTTGTTAAATATGTCACACCACATCTCCTCAAAACATTAACTTCTGTCCATTTCCTCCTCACCTCAATCCTGCATTTTCATAATGCGGATGGTTCACAACTGGGCGTCTTGTAGACAGCAGGAGGTTGGCCATAATAGGCATTGGCCCAGCAAATACTGCATTAGGACTTGTCTCAGACTTAACCCATATTAACAGCTCCTCGAATGGAACATTACTATACTCACCTGTAAGACACATCCATGGATAAATCATGAGATAATGTAAGTAAAATGAAGTACCAAGAACATTCCTACTTTTAAAAAAAATGAAACAGTAACGTGCCATCACAAGTCTTCAGGAGATATGAAAATATACAGTGTTTTAAAAAACTAAACCTGTTCAGTGTTTGCTCTGGTTGAAGGAACAGAGACCATTAATCAATTTCTTATAGACACCACAGCTGCTGCTTGAATTCCTACACTACTGCAGTCTTCACACCTTCATCTCACTTGAATCTATAGCTCTTTGGTGCTGCTGAAACCAGCACAAGGCTTCAGCCTTCACATCTCCATCTGACCCTTTAATGCTGCCCAAATCACAACACCACTGTGGCCTTCACATCTTCATTTGTCATTTAGTGCCGCACAAACTGCTATACTACTGTAGCCATCACATCTTCATCAGACCTGAATGTATGATGGCCCTGTACTGCTTTCTTTAAGACACCAAACACATGGAAATCTCATGATGAAAGGAACAGAATTTTCATCTCACATAAAAGTAACTACTGCACTACTTGGCTTTGTTACTTACAGGTTTAGGAACCAGAACGTAAATTGGCAGCTAAATGTAAGTACCTGACAACACAGCATGTGTCTCAAAGTGTTTCTGTCACAGAAGTCTCTGCCTCTTTCATTCCTGTTGTTTTCTCAGTCACAGTCTACGACTGAATGGGAAAGGTGTTATCAATAATGATACATAAGTAAAAAATGCAGGTATTCATTTACAATGTGGCCTGCAGACATTTTTTTCTCTTGATTTGGCCCCCATGCCCAGAAGATTGCTCAGCACTGGTCTATTGTATAATTTATCAGTTCAGTGACAATAAACTGACACGGCAGTATCTGAATATCAGCTTCCGTGAAACTGGTCATAACAATAACTGGCACCATTGTGGCATGAAGATAGGAATATTTACTAACAGAAGTAGTTCAGACTGTTTTATAAAATGGGCACATAGTGTACATGGGAATGATGATAATCCAGAATTTTTGTTAAAAGTCTGAAGGAGAGGGGTACACTAAGATCTGGTCACAGATGACAGGATAACATTAAAATGGATCTTAGGGAACTAGGCTGTGGGGATATGGAATTATGAATCTGAATCACAACAGGTACCACTGGAAGGCTCTTGTGAATGTGATAATGCATCAATGTCAATATCATACTCAACATCCCCACCTTTTACAGAACCCAAACATTCATTACTGTGTTCACAAGAACCCATAATGGACCCTATTCTAAACCACATGTATCCAGTCTACATCTTCACATGCTATTTTTAAAGATCCATTTTATTATTATCCTCTACTTGTGCACAACACTCCCAAGTGGTTTGCCCCTTCTGACCAAAATTTTGTGTGCACATTTCATCTCTAATATGCATTCTTTTTCTCAAATTGACATTTTAATGAAACTGAAACTTAACTCAAAATTCTTTGCAGTAAAGTTCCAAACTACTTCATTGCAGGGTACGTATACATATGTACGACATAAATAAATAAAACAATTTTTTTAATTAGTGACTTGAAGAGAGTAATTCACTAATATCACTTGTTTTGAGAATAAATTACAGTGTGATATTCAAAAATATATGATTATCAGTCAAATAAAAGTGGGTCAATGTTGTTGTAAATACTGCATTTATGTGCCCAAACACATGCTGATGCTCTGTTACAGAACTATGGGAACTGCTGTTATTGGTATGAGTTCTTTTCTGTACACAATTCACAAAATGTCTGAGCTCTGACTTGGCGCAGCACAGATATGTATGGAACACCAGCCCACTTGTATCTGATTGATCATTGTTCTGTTTACAGCATATATAATTTTCGAATTGTGTTTACCCAGTATGTTTCTCTGCTCACTGATATTACGAATTCCTCGCACACTCATCCCACTGATAAGAACAGCCAGTATGGCCCAATGCACTTTATCAGTCTGCAGAAATCTGAAATACTACAAGTAAGAACCTGCATTACATTATGTTTCAATTGCCCATTGTGTAGGCATTTAACTAGCCTGCTGCTGTATGTTGAGTGGCCTTTTAAATCTACACTGTAGCTATTTCTATCTACCATATTATTGAAATTGTAAGATGGAAGCACTTGATACTTGCACAGACATATCCCTTACATTTTAAAATACACAAAAATTCCAGTTTTGTGTTCCAACATACATGAAATCCTGTATTAGTAAGCTTAGTATAACAAAGGTATTTTTTTGCTGTATTTAGTTGATCTTGATTTAGTACACAACCCAAATTTCGTCTAAGGCATTTCTGACGTGCCAGAAATTTTACCTGAATTTGCTATGACTGTGAGTGAAACAATCAACAAGTCTTTCTGCTATGAACAGTTACACACAACACTAATCTTTGGTGTGTGATGAGATATCCTCAACATGCACTAAAGCCATGCTGCTTCTGGCATCATGGTTATGTCTACTTTCATTCTTGCCAAATGTTCTTTCAGTGTTCATTTCACATGCTGTTCCTTATTTTAGAAATTAATTTGATCCTATCAAATATATAATTGTATTTTTGGCTGTGATGCAACAGCCTAACTCCAGCCTTGGTCTCATTGTTGAGGCTCCTAGATCACACACAATCAGACACACACATGCCATTGAATTATCTGCATATAAACCCTTTCTTTCACTATCTACACAGACACATTACTTTTATAATTACACACAGTAAGTTTTACAAGCAGATAACACCATTCAATTAGACTTTCTTTAATTCCAGATTAACATGAATACGTTTTACCACAGTCATTTCTAATACATATGTGATTTTTACTGGTCTGATAATCTGCTGTGTTTTTACAGAGGCAAAGGGACTGTGCACCAAAAGCATGATTACAGCCTGAATACAGTCCAGTGCTGAATGAGCCCACATACTAGTCTGCAATGTATGTACTGCTCTGCTACCAAAATCAGGTCTATTGAACAAGGCCTGGTATGATATAATCAATGGCACTGAACAGAAATACTTCATAAGCAAGGCACTAATCAGCAGTAAGTAGCAGATTTCATAAAGCCTACCTTCCTATTGCACACATTTATACATTTACACTCTTACACATCTATCAACGTCAGTATTATTGTTTTATGTATTTCTGTGACAACTGTATTATATAAATCCTGATTCTGTAGACAGTGAATTTTCCAGGTACTACCTCAAAGGTAGAACTACCTCACATCACTGCAGGAAATCTCAGAAGACATTTCTGACACGTAATGGTGATGCATACCTTGCAGCAACATTTTGCACCCACAACAATTTTCAATTACCCCAGGTATTTTATTTTCCATTGTTATTCATATGTGGCAGAGAGGGAACCTTCCCATATTATTTAGCTAGCTTGTGGCAGCATGAGCACTGACCAGCAGGCCATTTAAGTGTCCACACAGGAACTGCAGAATGTAAATACATACTCTGGTTACAATCATAATGTACCTATCATAATGAACAAACCATACATCAGTACTCACTCTTCTAGAGGCTAGCAGTGAAACAACAATACACAGCTGTGGAGTGAAGAACAGTTTCAGCCTCATTACTAGGCCAGCCATAACTGTGAAAGCCCCAAGTTGAAGGACGTTATAGAGAATTTCTGGCTCAATGTAACTGGCTAGATAACTTTCTGATCTGAAGAAGAAAGAGGAAACAATTCATTATTACTCTTAAAATACTCCTGAAAACAAAAATTATAATGTTTTAGTGCATTCCTACAAATGGGGACCTGATGTTCTGAACAGTACAACACTGGATTCTCATCAACTTCTGAAATCAGAGTTCCGATCTGTGTGCATAATTTTCTGCTTCACTTCAGCCAACGAAAAGATTATGAGACCATGAAGAATACTCCATGGTATGGGGCTCACATTATGTTGTAGATATCCTGTACCAACCACTGTTCTCACAAGTACCCTACCACTGGGGTTAACAGAATCCACCCTATGGATGCCACAACTTCAGAAATGGTTTCTACGCTTTACCTATGTGCTCAGACACCAGGAAGGTCAAACATACCACACATACAAGCACCAGAAACCAGCCACCCACAAGTGACTAACTAAAACTCAACTGAGCAGAGTCCTTCTTGAGAAGCAAACAGCAGCTTGGCTAGTCAAGAAATTCACCACATTTTAAGGAATCCAAAGGTTTATTACTGTGTGATTCAATATGTGGCTTATGCATAACACACTACAATTGAAAACAGTAACAATATTCATTACCTTTCATCACTCTTTTGTCTGGGACTGAACAAAAAGTTTGCCAGCCAGTATCGAGCAACTGCTACTAATGCTAAAACTACAGCTGGCAGTAGGAGAGTTTCTGTCAGTTTCCATACAGTTTCTGTAGGAAGGAAATCAAACTCAGGATAGCATGTATAAAGTAATGTATGGAAGTCCCGATAGCCAGTTAATTTTGATTTCAGAATGTTGATAATGTGACCCTGTAACAAAATTTAATGCAACTAGTCAACACTGCCCTCCTCCTCCATATATATATATATATATAAAATTACACTTGACAATTGTATAAAAAACAGGTTATGAAACACAATATTCTGCAGTGAAAGCACTACAGAAGCATTCCAGTTATAGGCATAAAACAAAATAAGGCCAAACCTCTAGGTACCTATAAAAGAAACCCTATTTTGCATTGTAGTATTATTATTCATGTAAGATTCATGGTTATCAGGTGGTGACTATTCAGATAATCGTGTTCTCAGATGTGACACCATGTAGTTCAGTAAATAGGTATCAGTGTTTTGAAGGAACCTTTTGCAGTAACAAAAATGGTTGCAGCAGGTTTCTCTGAAACACTGGTGGCCATTCCTGTCACAGTACACGTCATATCCCAGAAGACCACAATCACAAATGTCACAGAAATTCATTCAGTCTATATGTGTAAAGGCTGCAAGTTGAAATTCTGTCATTATGCCACCATGTAACAAGTCACTTTTAATGTTACAGATACAAACTTCAAGTGGCAGTGCCTGCTGGAAGATAATCTGGCATTATGAAGCAGTCCACAGGTACCTGTGGGATGCTTCAGTCAGTATTACAACCTCAAGTTTTGTGGTTAGAAAGCAGTCTCTCCATAGTTGCACTGCTTATTCTATCAATCTGTCTTTCAGAATGTTTCATGTTCGTGACGTGCATATGCTGAAAGCCACTGTGATTTGACAGCTTCCCTCAGCATATAGGAGAGGACCAATGGAATGGTTATCTATCAGAATCATCACTAAAGATGGAAACTATCAGCCTTTCCCAGTGAAATTTCAGTGCATTTTATGCTAGCATCCTTTACAATAGGGTAACAAAAATACCAGAATACTTACATCATCCTTGTTGCCCAGAGCATGGGACAAACGTGTTTTCAGTGTAACTGTTCCTAGTAATGTAAGACTAACCAACATCAGTGCCCGTGGTAGACAGCTAAACTGTGACAAAGCTGGCTCCAATGTAAGCATCACAAACAACACAGATGCAATCAGGCAGGTCAAAATTGAAGTTATGAGTAGTTCATTGCCAAATAGGGAGATTGCTGCCTGAAGAACTCCAAGCTGGGAGGAACAGAAAGTTATCCAATAAGACCCCCAAAGTAAAAATATGCAACCACCTGAAAAATGGTTTTAATCTTTCCACTGCTGAGCCCACACCATTACAGCCACCTGCAGTATGACATCATCATTGAACCCATAAAATTACAAACGCCATGATCATAAACCGTAACACGAATACCACATCACTATCATTTTCTTTCACTGTGTGCCATATGTTTGGCCATTACAATTAGCATGCATTTCTCATAAGTTTCCTTCTAGACTCTTTCATGTAATCATGAACAGCACCTAATAGATCCACCACATCTGTCCACATATCAGCTCGGCCCCTACTGGACACATTTTTGTCAAATTTGATACAGGAGTATTTTATTAAAATATGTCAAGCAAATAAAAATGTGCTTAAAACTGGGCAAAAATATTAGGTTACATGAAGCCCTAAGTACATTTATATTGTTGGCAGCAGTACAAAATATTTTGTAACTTGACAAAAATGCAAAGGTAACCCACTACTGCATTTCAATAGCAACACTCAGCAGTTTTATATGGTTGACAGCAACACGTAGCTTGACAATACAATGCATTTCCGTGGCAACACAATACTTTTTATTGTTGACATGGACATACGTAGCTCCACAATACAAAAGGAACACACTGTGACATTTCCATGGCAACACTTTCAATAGTTGTATATTGCTCACAGTGACATGTAACAACAACACAAAGAAGAATGCACTGTTGTTTCCACAGATACAGTGGCTACACAAAAATGCTACTACATTATGTTATACATACATTGTTTATTTTGTGTTTTATGTTTCATATCTTCCTCAATCTTTCATGTGTGCATTTTGTTAAACATTTCCTTACTAAGATTCTATATGCATTCCATGTCTCCACAATCCTGTTCACAAGCAGAATCCATTGCAGCCTCCTGGACCTTACTATACAACAATACTAGGTAAATTACACACTGGGATTTCCACAGAGCATTACACAAGTTGGTAAGACATCCATGGGGCCTATTCTCACTGCTTCATATGACAATCCTTGCATAAATCACAAATTTCTCACTATTCAAACCAACCAGATGGAGCAGTTGCCACTACTCATTTATACTTTCTCAAACAGCATTTTGAATATCTGCACACAGGATATTATCACTGAAAGAACCCATACTTACACCCTGTCCAAAGAGGATAATAAAAAGAGTGTGTTTATCAATTGCACCAAAAATAAACATAGCAGTCAGTGCTATAGTCTGTGTTGCAATGACAAACTGGGAGAACTGCCACAGAATCAGGCACAACCAAGTGGAACCAGAGACAGTGAGTAGCTAGAACAAAAAGAAAATATTCTTACAAAGAATGTAAACAGAGAGCTTAAGTTTCATATGCAATATAAAAAAGCACTTCTTTCATGACGAAGGCCTGTTTTTGTATGTAATTTAACGATACGAAGCCCACAGCATGGCTATTTCTGATTTATATGTCAAAACCACAACACAGTAGAATGGTTAATAACAACATTTATTTCTTGAATCTCTATGCATTCCACAGTCATCAGGTCCACAAATGTTGACTCAAATGATCTGTAAGACAAAAATTCTACTAGAGAGACATTTTTCCTCAAGGAGACTTCACCTAGTCATACTGTTGTAAATGCCCCACACCAACTTATTAACCATCACAGAATATAAAAACAAACATGAAGCCCCTTACATAATTTGTGCACACAGTACAGTCACTCTTTAACATATGAAGAAGTACAAAAAGAGAGAGGGAATTAGTATTAACAAATAAACTCCACCATTTTTCCACTCATTGGCCTTATTATTTCACTTGTAACTGACAAACACATGAGATGATTTGTTCAACCCTCATGATGTGTGAGAGATATAAAAACAAGTGACAAGGAGCAGTGTAAATGGACAAACTCAGTTTTGTCTGAAAATCACTCACATTAGCTACATCATGCGTACAGGTCTGTATTTTCAGTGATGACAATTCTGTAGATTTCCTGACTAACTCCTACAATTTTCAAAGTTGACTGGCAAACAATAAAAATTCCATGGCTGTAAGAACACTGTTAATTTAAACTATGTTGTATAACATTTTTCAGTCATCACATATCCAGCCTCCACATTCTTCGTAGTGACACTTTTCATGTAATCAGGTGAGTTTTCTTATGGAAATGAACTTGAATCCACATTCTTTACTTACAATAATTTATTTCTGAACTACTATCAGTTTCACAACACTACAAACTTACTTGGTAGCACAAATTCTTTAGTCAGAATCCTACAGAATTCAAGTCCTTTAATACAGAACAATGGGGCATGCCCCGTGACTATGCTCAAAGCTTCCCGCATTTTATCGGCTGTTGTATTCTCTTTGAACCCCCTTTGACTTACATTCACCACCTCAAAGTGCTCATAGGCAGCAAAACTTACCACTACCAATATTCATGCGACCAGAATGGCTAGATAACCGGAGGATATACAGGGAAGTAGACTTCAAGGAAAGCAAACACCTTGACAGATATCCATGAAGTATCTTTCCATGGCCTCAGTTAGTCCACATAATCCAAATATCAGTCATTCATAAATGACTTTGCTAAGGCACTAGATTCATAAGTTGTGTACTGTACCTGAATTACAGGAGATGGTTTCACTGATAAACTGCTTTCACGTTGACGCAAACAAACACTAACACACATCATCTGAAGTAGACAGAATGGATATGCAAAGCTCTCACGTAATGGCGGTGTCCACTGTACACGTGTACACTGGAACAAAATTTGATAAAACAGTGCATAATTCAACAAAACCTTACCGGGTGATCAACCATATGAATACAGACCTTATACCCACCAATTCAGAGATCGTCTCCATCGTCATGGGTCGATGTGGTATGTACCAAGGCCACACACTGTAGTTATACCCACTGCATGCAATCAATGCTTGAAGTCCTGTTTCTAGTGTTAACTCCAACAGAGAGAGAAAGACTGATGGCAAATAGCAACCCAGAGTGCCCACACCAACCTTTAGCATACAGTCCTTTAAATCCACTGTGACCAAAGCGCTGTTCAATTTAAATGCCCATTGCAGGACAATGCTTTCCCTTTCAGACAAAAAGGGTCCACATTTCATGGAACAGTGTTGTCCTGTTAATCCATTAAAGGTTAAGCAATACAGACTGTGATGAGTGACCACCTGATTCTAGCCAGTATTCCCAAGCTGTCCATGCCAGGAACAAAACCCAGAGCTCCCAGAGCATCTACAATGTTCAGCCATGCCACCCATCATATCAACCCCTGATAATGGACTTAAAAGACAGTCTCTGAAATGGTGGACACAAACTGCTTACTGACACAGCTGACTGCCCAGGAAGTCTTTACTGCATGCAGTCACTACAAAAGCTCCCATAATTCTTAACAGCAAGTAAACAAAAACTCAGCAACACAGAAAATGACACAAATAATGTCTCTGCAACTTCATTCTAAATTAAATGACTGCTTATACTGAACCTTGCACACAACTTTGTGATGGAACAGTACACTTACAGTGACTTCTATCCTCCCACTCATTCAGTACTTTTATCTTTATTGTAGGTTTCCCAGGACATGCTCACTGACACCATGCTGTCTGAAGAATTAAAGAAAGCAAACTGCCTACCAAGGATGTTTTTAATCCATCTTAATAAAGATAGTAAGTGATAAACTGAAGGGTCAAAAGCAAAGCCAAAAATAGATAACTGGATAAAAGTATGTGAGTACTGTAGTAATGAAAATATAATGACTACTGATGGACTTGTAGGTGTACTGAGAAGTTACAAAATGACATTTGACTTTGTTAGTGTATTTCTCCACTTAAAAAATACAATACTTCTTATTTTTGAATGAAAATAAAATTAAAAGTTTTGACTTTGAGGTGGGTAAATGAAACTAATTCAATGAAAATGTTGGGGGGTTTACATTGATCACAATGACCACTAATCAGGCCATTTCTTTCAGGGCAACAAGTTGCTTGGAATGATGTAAATACACTGATTACTGGACAGTTTGATCCTCCTGTGCATTTTACTGCCACACTTGCCTCATGAGGAATTAAAAAGAGAAGACAAAGCATAGGAAGAGGGACATGACACTTTGTATTGGTGTGTGATGTGAAAATTTATTGTACCAAATCCAAGATACAGTGTGGGAATGACAGATGATGTGTGTTTTCACAACCAGGCATTATCTATCCAAACTGTTACAAGTGTGTAAGCAAAAATATTCATGATGCTATCTTTCTTGCAGTGCACTGCTACTACACACACAACAACCAGCATATCAATCACTAGGCTGGCCTCAACCACTTTAAAGACCAAGGTATGGCCAGACAGCATGAACAACTAAAACTGATTATACATGTTATCCGAAAAACAATGTCAAAAACCTCTATTTAAGGAACAGGACTTCCACATGTAATGAAAGATCAATTACACAGGTGACACGTTAAATTATACACAACATTTAGAGTGTCTGCAAAGAGCCAGTACTCACCTCACTGTGATTATAAAAGAAACACACAACTGCTAATAGACCTCCTGCCACAGAGCCACTGTAAGAGAGCATTTAACAGTATCTGTACCAAAATGATACACAAGTCATGCAAAACTTAGCATCAGAACACATATTACTTCAAGCCTTCTATCTGTTATCCTTCAGATTCTGCAACTGTGTGCCACGCCCAGTACCAGAGAATTTGAACATTGTCTATGACGGAAGTGCCACAGCCTCTGTATCTGTCACAATGTTTATTACTTACTGTGCAGCAAAGACAGCAACATTCATCCATTAAGTCACCAATGACAACAATCTGGTACACTAATAAAAATTCACTATTATGCTGATGATTTCATTCAGCAGGCTTATGTTGTGCTACTTCTCCAGACTGCTATTCAATAAGTGCCCAGTTTGAATCTTGGCCAAGATACCAACTACCCTGACTGAGGTCTTTTGTGGTTTTCCTTGGTCCCCCAGGCAAATGCCAGGACAGAATCTTGTTTAGGTCACTGCTGTTTCCTCCCAAGTCCTTTATAATTCAGTCTTGCTACCATTTGATTGTATATAGTTTGAGACACTGACAGCAATGTAACATATAAACCATTAAGAAAACTGACATCAAATGTTGTGGTCCACTTGTTAATGCTCCTTTTTCATATTCAGAAGGTCATCAGTCCAAATGGCCACATAGTCACCTATCCTTGCTGAGGTCCTTTACAGTTTTCCTTGGACATTTCAGGCAACCACTGAGGAAATACATTAAAGTGTGCTTCAGCCAGTTCCTCTAAAATCCTTCTCTGTTCATCATATATAGTCACCCTGTAATTTTTATTGTGATATTGTTGTAACCTTTGCAGTTGTCACGACCTCACTAATTAAACCAAGAAACAATAAAAATCATCATTAAAACTCTACATGAACACACCTTAGGAATACTCCATAGAGAAAGATCAGAATCACAGTGAAGCCAGCACAGAGCCACACCATTTCTAGGTAGAAATATGCTGGCTCACCTAGGCCCTCACAACTAGTAACTGGAGGTAGTCCCTGGCCCCTTTCCACCTGCCAACACTCCTTGGTGGCCCATCCAAGCCAGTTCATCACTCGGTACAAAAAACCAGTCACTACCTATAAAAGAAACTTACTTTACTGGAGACATTTAATGAAGTCCAACTGTAAACAAAGATGAGACAGAACCATACTATATTAGTTTTCAGACTTAAATTCCCTACAGCCCTGTAACTACTCACATTACACAGCATTAACCTTTTACATACCTGCGTTTCCATATGTGACTGCATATAGGAAAACACCTCTAGAAGTTCATTTTATGTATTTATGTGACACGGTAATTTACTGCATTTTTAAGACATGCTGAATAATCTATGTTTTATTTTCCAAAAAATGCCCTTTTTTCATAATTGTGTGTGTTTCTGTTTGAGTAATACTCAAGTTTTTCATAAACCATGCTCCAAAATTTACATACCCACCCCCAGCAGAATAAAGGCTACTGCATTTATCTGGCATGCTAGATACATGCAGATGCATATTCTGAAGTAGAAATTAATATCATGTAACTCAATGATGCATTTGAAAGAACTAACATATATAAAAGTTCATGACTGAAAATTGAATATTACCATGTTCTGAGATGTAACACTGTATAATCTGCTAGAAATTCATCAGTGTTTGAGAGGAACATGCTGTCTCCATCTTCAGGCACCAAGAAGATAATTATCTTCACAGTCACTGCCATGAAAGCCTTAAAACAGGGCTGTCTAAAGCTATCACCATCTATGTAGCTACACAGGGCCCTACTATTTTGGAGGACCCAAAGATGCTGGTTGTATTTCACATTTTTTATGTATGCTCCATCTGCATTGTCAATTCAGAACTACATGTAGGTGTGAAACCCAAATTTATTTTTGTATTTGGCACAAAAATGTCTTCATCTGGCCCCACCTTATGACTTGCATTACTGACACTTATTCTGTTCTAATCCAAACAGAAATATTATTCACATTCCTGTCACATGCAATTTTCATGGATTTTCTTGTAATATGTAAAATGAACCATACTCATTTTCAAATTTAACTCTTTAACATCTTCCTCACACAACATTATGCATAATGGTGTTTCAGTGCTATATAGTTCAAGTTACTGACAGTGTCACAACATAGTGCACACAAAAATTAAACGTAAGAGTCTCAATAATTCAACCTTAGCACTTGCCATCAAGCACATTATCAGCATATTTACCTTCCTTAAAGATAAATATGTAGGCTTATTACACAAATACACTGTACCCCCACCCCTTCAACTTTCGAACCAATAGAGCTATTTTCATCAAATATGGGGTAAGCAGTTCATGTCACTGAAGCTATAATATTCACATAATTTCTACAAACAATAACAACAACATGGCAGGTGTGTGGATTTGTAATGCTGGAGTAGTAATTTCACAACTTAATGCAGAGTCCTGAAATGTATACTCATGTAATGACAGACCTTCAAAAACATACAAAACTATTTTATGGTACAATTCATTGAAAGGCAACACCCAACACAGCATTCCCCCGAATAAAAATACAGTAAAATCTTGTTTATCCACCACCTCCAGGACGAGATGTTTCCCAGAAACTGCAGTTTTCCAGCTATTATAACATTACACTTAACGTGCATCTTACCACACCTGTCAACCTTGTGGACAGAATCAACCATTTAATTTGTCACTTGACATCCTGTCCCATTTTCCCCACCACACTTTCTGCTCTACTGCTTACATAACACGGTGTACATATAATCTAAAATACCAACAAGACACCAACATTTTATTCTTCTAATGATCTTATTCACAATACTGAATCTCATACACATTTTGCCATCACTATTTAAATGTTCACATATGCAAATTTATGCTGCAAATATTCTTACTTGATAAACTTAAATAATATCATGCGAACTTAAACTATACTGGTTACTGGGAAAAATTAACTTCAGTTCTTTGGTTCTTTTCTACAGTTCACACACCACCTGATACCACTCTTCCACCACAGATGCCATAAAATCTCCCACTTGCAAGCACTCCCCCTATGGCTTTCTTACTTCGGCTCCTTTCGATACAGTCAGGGGATTTCCATGCGATTTACAAGCTTTCTCGAACATCCAGTGAATTCCTACTTGCTTGGTACGTTCCTTTTATTTACGCAGAAAATGGAATGCAAAATATGTAACTGTGGCCCAGTGTTGATACGCTGTGAAATAGAAAAACTGTCATTTGATGGGTGCTGCTGGTACATGGAATGGGATAGCTTTCCGATTACAGACCTGGACAGGCCCTTAGGGCTCCAGGATTTGAGGATCCCAGAATTTCTAGACAATCAGCACATGAAGGTGGCAAGGTTGTCAGGCCTACACACTGGCTGCCTTAACCCCGCAGGAGATATCCCTGGAATTCATTTCTGTTAGGGGCTGAGTTGACTGCAGGGCTATAGTGCAGCCAGAATGATTAAGTCAATGAAAAATCCCAATGACCTCATTGGGAACCAAACCCACGACCTTCCAGCTTGTAGTGCAGTGCCTCAACCAACTGCGCTAACGTGCATGCCCAGCAAAATATAAGGGGCCTCTATGTTTCCAGTTAACAGAGCTTTCCAAATCATCCAGCCTCAGATGAACTGGCTTTTACTGTATAAAATGTTTATTTAACCTCCACCATTAACTCTTCTTTTACCAGAAGTATAGTAGAAAAAGGTGCAGGCACTAGTTGACAGTTTATCCCCCACTACTGAGTAAAACTGCTCATGGAGGTGCATCAGTAGATTTAGCTATTTTCTTGTTACTAGGTACTTAGAGAGGACATAATCCTAACTAATACTAAGAAGATAACATTAAGGACTTCTTTTTGTTCTGACAGGTGAGACAGATATGAATAACTTCTGCCATGTAACTTACTCGTATTTGTTGCCAAGTGAGTATTTTACACCTGATAGCCATATAACAGAAGAGGGTAAGTTAACAGATAAGCATGCAAGAACAGATTACAGTTCACACAAACTTACTTCTGGATACAAATTAAACCTCTGCAAGGTGTTGATAACAGAAGGATATTCTGTTAAATTATCATGTGTGATCTGATGAAAACCATCTGAAAATGTTGGAGCATCTATCAATGTTTTGTAGTACGAATAATAAAGACCCTGGAACATAAATAGTATGTCAGATGCAAACATACATATACTCACACCACAGAATTTTTACAATATCCCTTGAGTTTCATTCCTCCCCATAAAATGTAAAAAAGCACAGTTTTCAAGACATTATATTCAATGAAGATTACTGTCTAATTGGATGTGATACTGTGAAGTATGACTGATGGTACCAAACCACATGTTATCACATTCAAAAATACAGTAATTTTCATAGTCACTCGCATGGAAGCGACATATCTCACAGGTATGTTCAGTGGTCATTCCTTGTATGACGAAAACATCTGCACATATGAAGACTACCCCAGTCCATACAATCCAGCTTTTCAGACTTAATTTTGCATTCGGCATATTCCTGTATCGTGAACACTGCTGTGAATTATTCGAATAACTCAACTTCAATAATGTGTTTTTTCAAACACATAAAATTGATTTCATGTTAACATAAGATACAAATGTAACTTTTCTGTCATCTTCTGTCTTTTTTCTGTTCCTGTTACAGCACTAATAGAGAATACAAAAGCAGTTTATGAAACATACTAAACAGTCTTGACAATCCATCCCTGGTAAAGCACTGAGCAAGTCCTGTAGCTGAATTTTTTAATGTGATTTGAATAAGCTGGTTTGTTCTCAGAACCTGGTTGGACATATCACTGAATCCAAACATCCCTTTTCCTGCCACAAATTGAAACCTGGTGTATCATATTGAAGCCATTCACTTTACTGACTGGGATTTTCTGCAGCATGATGCTGTTCAACTGTGAAAAGGCATTAATGCTGGAAGTTAGTTTGTAGACTCATGGACTACCTGTAGAAACACATGTTTCAGGAAAATATCACAGGGGTGAATAAGAAGTTTGCTGTCTGTCAGGATGTGATGCCATGCTGTATGGTAGACAGGTGTCATCATTTCAGAGAAACATGCCAAATCTATAAAATTACATGACATCACACTGCAATTCTTCACCACTCCACAATCTATCAGGAATGTCATCAGTGCCTAGCAGGGAACTATGGCTAATTTACACACCCAAGCCACAAAAAAAAAAACATTACTCACCTTCTGTATTTTTATGTGTACGGTCTGATAACATTTTCTAATCACTCTGTGTTCAAAGCCTTTATTAGTCTATGTTTTAAATGTATTTTTATATACATGTATCATACAAATTATACAAACCATTTCAGTACGGAATGTCATTTCTCTTTCAAGCGTGGAGAGATGAGAAAAATGTCTGTCATTTTCAAACATGGTTGATACATGGTAAACATGTAAGCAAGCAAAGCCAAATGCTGCAAAATAAATCATAATATAGTAGTATATTTTACAGACACACATAAATGGCAAAATTGCTAAATATATTGGATGTGCTGTGCAGTATCTTTGCATCAGGAACTTCTGAACTGAAAAGTTTATAATTCAACACAGTTCCAGCTTCTAGGGATTCCATTATGAAAGGTCTTACTGTAACACAAAACTACAAAAGGAAAGATACATAAATGTCTAGCCAACTATTAAAGTGTGTTCACAGTTCATCAGCAGAAGGAGAAAACTGTCACTTTGGAGAAGCAAAACTCAAATTAAAATGTTTGAAATCTAAATGGCTTTCACTCCTTATGGGTCACAGAAACTGGATCTTTGAGAGTAATAAACATCATGCATGCAGAATTTTTCCTTGTGGGGGGCTGATCCTGAGACTATATATAATTTATATTTGACTTTAAAAATTATGTTATAAAAATCATGTTGTAAGTACACCACTGTCTACAGCTGCATTTATATAGACACAAATATAACTACATAATCACAGTGTCCTATTTTCTTGTTCTTCTTAATTTTATTGATTTATTTTTCAAAATTCTAATGTACTAGTCATCAGCTGATTTCAGTGGCTGATTTCAGCTGAAGGGGAAATCACGTAAGACTTTTGATAGCATAATACAAACAAAATCTGTGTTTCAGTTTTAGAGGTTTTGAGGGGGCTGCGGCCCTGCAGCCCCCCCCCCCTTGGGTGGTCCTTGCATCAGGCTTATATAAACATCCCCCTAGTTAATCTACTGCAACTTCATACCTAGCAGAAAGAGATTAAAATTTTAGCCAATTCCTACATTGGTTTAGGGATATTGAGCAATTATGCATTACATGAATTTCTTTTTCATGATTTGTTTATATCATTTACCTCATATTTCCAGCAGAATTCTTCTGGAATATGAGGGTTCATTACCATGCCCACATAGTCATCTGTGGGTGTTCAGCGGCGCGCCAATTCATTTTTCTACCTGAAAGGTCACTTCATTCCATACACTTAAGTAACAGAACTTAAGTATGCAACGCATTCGTTACCTAAATATGTACTTTGCTGTAATGAGTACACAAGCAAAAAAGTAACACAAAGTATTTCAGTTACGCTGGGTTTTCGTGAATATGCAAGAACTAGCAATAGAGGTCAAACATTGCTCCCACACTTTAACCACTTTCAAAAGTCCCCTAGCCGGCATAAACAATCCCCACGTGCATAAAACACCATAACTCAAGTCACGTGTGCTACATCTACAATACATTTCACTCCACATATTCGACATGGCGAAGTTTGTCCTACCTAAGGAAACTACAGACAGGCTACAGAAAACTGTATTTTTCTTCTCGCTTATTGTAGTATTACTGATGACGTCATTTACTTTGCTATAAGTCTTTGATGCTTTCTGTGATTTTTCTTTCCTTTGTGTGGAAGTTGCGCTTAAATTCTTTCGTTTCTCAACAATACTGCCTTGCTTTGTCGCCATTCTTAAACAAACTCCGACATATATCATACTCACGGATTATTACCTCCCCCAAACGATATCCGTGGAAACATATGCGGAGTATATCGTCATCTGTGAGAGTGACGTGCCACTCCTGTGCCACTGGAAAGCAGAACTGCCTGTCTCTGCCATCTATACGGCAGTAATGAACCCGAAACACTCGGCACTGCCGTTGGAGCCGTTGTGAGTCCGGCTAGAGCTCTGATACATGATCTAGCGGTAGTAATCTGTGATCTAGCGCTCACCCATGATCAAATCGGCACAGATATATGATACGAGTCTGGCGGTTTGTCGTGGGTTTTCGAGTGTTGTTAGCACAGATCATAAATGTTGTTAGGTTATGTGAGCATGACTGAGGAATTGCGCTCGTATAAGTGGTTGGGGAACACTCCATTTCTGTGACTGGAAAGATGCTGGTTTAACAAGGAAGGGCAAAATTAATCTAGTATGGGAAAACATCGGGAAAGGACCACATGAATCAGGTAAGAAAAACTATTGCTCAGTATATTGTAAATGGTTTAAAAACGTGATATGGGCTTACTTTCAGATGCGCTTTGATATTCTGTGTAACAATTTATGACATGTCCGTACTGTAGCTATGCATATCGTCTGAGTGGATCGCCTCAAGTGTGCAAGGCCCGTATCATATACTTATGGCTGGCCGTCGCATCGAAAGCATATAAAAGTAGTGTCCTCGTTGATGGTGCCCTACGCTACCTCTGATCGAATGTAAATAAAACTCCTTGCAAAGCACAAAGTACCAGTCCAGGTTGTGATTATGGCTGACTGCTAGCACAGTTTGACTGCTGGCGTTACCGTCGAAACACCTTTCGTACATCCTATTTCTGGGAACCACTAAAGTCTGCTTTTGTGAACGTCTTCAGTCTCTCGGAGATGTTCCAACAAAATAACGTGAATGATCAGTGCGTGGAACATGGTAAAAAATGTAACACGGGAAGTCCACGCTCCAGATAATGTGCCTCCCTCCTTCAAAATTGGTGACAGAGTGGTTCTTACAGATAAAGCAGCTGGAGCTTTCAATAATTATTTTTTAAATATAACTGAAAATCTAAACGTGCAAAGCGTTAAAAATAATTCTCCTATTTCTTTTCTAAGGGACTCGTATCCAAGTGGTTTTCCTCCCATGAACATTATTCCAGTAACAGAAGCAGAAATAAAAATTATAATTAACTCCTTAAAAGCGAAAGATTCCTCAGGTTATGAAGAAATATCGAGTAAAATTTTAAAACTATGTGGGACACAACTTAGTAAACCTCTGTCATACGTTTGTAAAAAATCAATGTCTATGGATATTTTTCCTGAACATCTTAAGTATGCTATTGTGAAGCCCGTGTACAAAAAAGTTGACAAATCATATATGGCTAATTATAGACCTGTCTCCTTGTTCACAGTATTTTTAAATGTAACTAGACAACAGTGTATCACAGATTAAATCATAATCTACTGGTTAACAATATATTGGTGGATGAACAATACGGAATCAGGAAAGGTCTGTCAACCGAAAATGCAGCTTGTAGGCTTGTAGACAGTATAATGAAAGCTTGGAATAGCAAATTTCATGTTGGTGGAATCTTTTGTGATCTAGCCAAGGCCTTTGACTGTGTTAATCATGAGATTTTAATAATGAAATTGCAGTATTATGGACTCTGAGAACCAAATATTAATTGGTTTAAATATTTCTTGACTAATAGAAACAGAAAGTGAAGTTAAATGTTAATAATATTCAAGATTGCTTTTCTACTTGGGAAACTGTAAACAAGGAGTGCCTCAGGGGTCTGTTTTGGGTCCATTACTTCTTATTATATATATAAATGATTTGCCAGTGAGTATAAAACATATTTCTCAGGTTATATTATTTGCTGATGGTACAAGTGTGTTAGTAACTAATAGTAATTATGATAATTTTAAACAGAAGGCAAATCTTGCATTATCTTGCATAAATAAATGGTTTTGAGCTAATGAGCTAGTTTTAAATACTGAAAAAACGAATATTGTAAAATTTACACCGAGAAAATCATTATATGCTCCATTGGCTATTGAATATGCAGATAAATTCATTGAGGCAACAATAAGTGCAAAATTTCTGGGTATGCAGATCAACAACCATCTGATCTGGAAAAATCATGTAGATCAAATTCTTCCTAAATTGGGTGCTGCATGTTTTGCATTTAGGAGATTGTTCCACACATTAAATATAGATGTTCTGAGGATGGTCTACTTTGCATAGTTTCATTCTATAATTAAATATGGAATAATCTTCTGGGGAAATTCAACCAATATGTGTTGTGTATTTACACTACAAAAGAGCGTAATAAGAATTTTGTCTGATGTAGGAGCTAAAAGCTCATGTAGAAATCTATTTAAGAAACTAGACATTTTACCTGCACCATGTCAGTATATTTTTTCTTTGATGTTGTTTGTAGTAGATAATCAGAAACATTTTCAAATTAAGTTATCTATACGTGGACTGGATACCAGGAACAAGAATCGGTTGTATGTGCCTATTGTGAATCTTTCATGTTTTCAAAGGTGTGTCTCCTATTGTGCTATGAATATCTTTAATAGCCCTCCAACTAATAATAAGAATCTTAGGAATGACAGGATGAAATTTAAACTTGAGTTGCATAAATGTCTTACTACTCATTCATCCTATTCACTTGCAGAATTCTTTGAACATAATGCAAATAATGCACACAACTGACGTTTTAATTTCTTAACTTGTATCATATTGTCTGGTTTGACTGACATGTCTAGAGGGAATATTTTCTATAATGTATGTATGAAGCTTGTAGCAATTTTCATATTTGTCTGTTTATATTTTACATCTGTTCTTATGGTAATTGTATTTGTATTGTTTCTGTGCCACATGTTTCTGCTGTTTTTATGTTGCCTATTGCATTTTTGACTTGTTTCGTGTCCACCTGTCGTACGACAGTTTTATTGGATTTAAAAAACGAATATGTATGTATGCATGTA
This sequence comes from Coptotermes formosanus, assembly GCA_013340265.1. Lineage (NCBI taxonomy): Eukaryota > Metazoa > Arthropoda > Insecta > Blattodea > Rhinotermitidae > Coptotermes > Coptotermes formosanus. The sequence continues at coordinate 74,001 of BLKM01001624.1, read as the reverse complement.
TGCATGTGTGTATTTATTACGTGCCTGCGGCAGTGAGTGTTGTCCCCCTGCTAACCTGCATGCACACTGTGGCACTTCACTTGATGAGAACAGCAATTTTGTATTTGTGACATAATGAAACTTCTTCATAAGTTAGAGAACTGTATATGGCATAGCAAAACAAAATAACTCCTTCTTGGGAATATTTAAGTGGGACATCACGTTGTGATGAAGATATACAAGTGCGGGGAAAGAAGCTGTCAATCACAACAACTTTTATTCTGAGAAGTTCTATTGCAATATGTTTCGATGTTTCCGCTCATGTATAAGGAGCCATCATCAGGCTAGGAAGGTACTAAACAAAAACTATCATGTAGAACACCTTATAGCTCTTTATACAGTGTATGTTAAGATCTCAACTTAAAATATCATAAAAATATATGATAAGCTGAAAACATTAAATTGAAAGTCATATCAAGTACATATAAAATAATAGCAGGTAAAAACATCGTTAAAATAGTTGTAACTGCAAATAATGTATTAGTACTCCCAGATGATAGTATAGGCCTAGGTCAGTGATGTCGGCCTCGGGGGAAGTTACGTTCACTTTCCTTGAAACATGTTCTCAACAGGAGGAATATCCCTGTTATCATCACTCCTGTATCTCTCTTATTAGTTTACTCGGTTGTTTTCCATGCAAATGTATAAGTAAATGTATATAAACATCGAAGATCCCCTGCTATTGTATTGACTCTGTGTACATCTCCCGTAACATCACGTAACTGACGTGGAGATACTGGAGAAGTCGGCGAATAAATTCGGTTATGACAATCTGCGGACCAAGGTTGTAACCCCGAATATACTAAATACTAATAGAAGTGCCGATCAATCAATCAATCGATCGATCAATCAATCAATCGGTAATCTTTAAAATCATACTTACATATAATGTGTCTTTATCAGCAGGATATTTTGCTCGACGCTTAAAGTACTCTGTAGTGAAACCATTATTAGAAAAGGTGACAGAAATTGCATTTGTAACCACAAACCAATATCTTTACTGACTTTATTTTTAAAAGTTTTTGAGAAAGTTACATATAGTAGACAAACCGGATACTTAAGTAATAACAGCATATTAGCTGACGAAAAATTCGGATTTAGGAAAAAATTAACAACCGAAAAGGCAATCTATGAATTACTGAAATTTTAAATGCTTCTAATGATACGTTAATAGTGGGAGCGATATTCTGTGATTTTGCTAAAGGTTTTAATTGCTTTAATCATATTTTATTATGAAAACTAAATTTCTGACAATAACTGGCAAAGCTAATGAATGGGTTAAATCATATCTTAGGAATATGTGTCAAAGAGTTGGGATGTAAAGTAAAATTTGTAATTATAATACAGTTTTAAATTAAGGCGTTATAAAACGTGGTGCTCCACAAGGATGAATTTTGGTTTCTTTCCCGTTTCTAATGTATATAAATAATTTATCAATGATTATTAACGGTAAATCTAAACCACTTTTATTTGCAAATGGTACTAGTTTAATATCCGGTAATATTTCCTGGGGGGGGGGGGG
>BLKM01001624.1:46104-72048 GCA_013340265.1 Coptotermes formosanus | reverse complement strand
GGGGGGGTAAAGGCGGTCGGTGCGTAGGGTTGATAACCCTACCACTTTTCGGTGCCTTTTGTCCTAAAATCTGCGAGCCTCAACCTCCTGGACCCATAAGGGCCTGTCCAGGCCTGTAATGAGATAGCTTTACTAGTTTAATAGTTAGCAATTCTAATCCTGAAGATTTTAAAAATGACAGAAAAATAGCTGAAAGTTTAAATAAATGGGTCAAAGCCAACAGACTGTTACTAATTTTTGATTAACCCTATTTCATTGAATTTTCAACTGAAACAGTCATTGGACATTAATTATCATAACAAATTAATCTCCAGTGCGTATGATACAAAATTTATTGGAATGTATATAGACACACTGCCGTGGAAAATACATACTGAAAAAACTATACACAAATTAAGTTTAGCTTGCTATGTAATGAGATCAATCAAGCCTTTTATGTCACAGGAAACACTCAGGATCGTTTACTATGCCTGTTTTCACGCTATTATGAACTACGAAATAATACTTCTGGGGAGCTCTCCCTATAGTGTAGAAGTTTTTAAAATACAGAAGAATATAATTAGAATTATTACCGGATGCAGGAGTAGAGACTCATGTAGAGGTTTATTCAAGACCTTAAAAATTTTACGTACCTCTTCAATCACAGTACGTATTTTTCTTCTTTCTTTTATGTCTAACAACAAAAATAAATCCAAAATGAATTGCGATATTTGTGAAGTAAACACTAGACAAAAATTTAATTTTCACCACCGTTAATCGAATTTATCACTACTACTCTACTCTTTTGGCTTAAAGGTGTTCACAATCTCCCACCAAGTGTCAAATGTTTGTGTGATAATACTGAACAATTTAAATGCGCATTAAAACTTTACTTACGTGCTCATTCCTTCTACTTTACAGATGAATATTTTAATATAAATAGAGAAGGTTAAATGTAATGTTTATTAATTTTAAGCTAATACTGTGTAGTATTAATCTACTGTATGTAATAATTTATTGTATCCAAAGGTATTACCCTGTTTTGGATTAATGGAATATAAATACATTAGATTCAATTCAAGAAATCGATAATTCAGACACCTGTAGTGATAAAACTGCGCTATGACATTAGGCCTATATAGAGGCAATAGAAAATTATAATCGAAAACTTTATTGGTGTCAGGATTAATTTTGAACGTAATTATATTATGGGCCTAGGAATATGTAGGCCCTGCAAATGTTGATCAATTGGTGGACAGCTAGTTCTCCCGTTAGCAAGAGTTCTGTAGCTGGCCAGTTGATAGCGCATGCTGTACTTTGAATATACTATCTCTTTCCCGTCCAGCGGGGAGATCACTGTAATTACTTGTCTGTGCCCCGGTGGAACTGCATCTGCTGTGAGGAAGACTCCACGAGTTGACACCACGTTGTAGCTCGAGCTACAGTCCATCTCGACGTGGACCCACTTGTCCACATGACGGTTTTCGACTACGACTACCAGTCCGGTCCAGCACTTATTTAAAACGTATGTCGTCACCCCTTCCAATTCATCACGCTTATTTCCTTTGGCAAGTGCTAAACGAATAACAGCGTCACTTATCACGCATCCTTCAGCGCAAACTTGTTCAGCAAGAAGAGGCTTCGCGCTATGAACTGCTAGCACGTACGGGTGTTCCGATGTAGTTCCGTCAGCTTCTGCTCGTGACGTGTCCCAGTGGTTGAAGACCATGAAGACGGCAACATAGTGTCCAGGTTTCAGTACCTGCTCACAGCTGACAGAACTCTGAACCACGCTTTCACTGTTTGCCATCAGATGTCCAACATGCGACAGTGGGAACTCTGGAACGCTGTATACGGCTAAGCACAGGTCCAAATGACAGCTTTTAGACTTCCTGTCTTCATGTTGGAAGAGTGTCAATTCTACCTCAGTCGCCTCCAGTATAGTGAGGAGTACACACGACAGATGGTTGGGTGGTGCAAATGAAGGAAATGTTCCCGATAGGCGTACTTCAGTCCATCCAGACCTTATTTTGCAGATATCAACGGTGCCAAAATATTTGAGGACGTCTTCAAACGACATCCAAAAGATTCCTTCGGAAGAACTATTCGGCGATAGCAGTGTCTTGAGGGTTGGTGTCCAGCTATCAGAATCATCTGACCAGGCACCTTTCCATGAATAACGTCCCCATGGATTACGAAGTCTTAACAGACGGTTTCCACTCACTTCTTTCACGTCCAGTATAGAATATGAATGTTTGTGTCTCAGTCCCACGAGTTCGTATTCTCTTTCCTCAATATTCACGTCATGCCCACCGCATGATATCCCCATTAGGAAGCCGGCAGTACGAGAACTTAGTAACCTCGCCCATATTAGATTTCGGTCTAGTTCCTCGTTCGGCTGGGGCTGCAGATTTACGGTTTCACACGGTGCACCTGTCAAAATACGCATCCCGTCGATCGGTCTGCCAGCAACCAATGCTTCGTAACAACCATACATTTTTGCTGCTGCTTTCTCAATAAGTGGTACCCACAACTGTTTTCTTTTAGCCTTGGAGTAGACTAGTCGACCGTGCTGGTCACAAGGCAAGAGGTCATCGACAAGAATTGTGGTCCAGTTCCCATCTATACAGAGCCGCACCTGGTACAACCCATGCTCACAGACTTCTCGTGTCACTATGACTTTCCTTACCAAGTCTTCCCTCTCTGCCAGCACGGCTAGTGAACTCAGGAGCCAGCAGTTTCCGAGGATACCCTGTGAAATATCAGAAGGCGAGGGGTTTCGAAAGACAGTCCAATTTAGACCTGAATCTTCGACCATAACTGTATTTGGCCGAAGCCATTGTGCAACTTGAGTTTCGCGATTTGTTCTTGGTGTGTAGTGCAGCGACTTGGGAGCTGGTGGAAAGGAATCGTCTACAAAATGTTCATTATTGGATCTGCAATACTGCAAGATATACTCTCGTATCTCTGTTGCTTTCTGTTCTTGAGCGAGTCTCACTGCATCAAGGTTTTTACTTTCGTGCTTGACCGCAGACGACTTAAATAAGGCAGAACTTGTGATAACACTCGTTGTGTCTGGATCAGATACAATGTTGTTTCTTGGATTTTCGCATACCTCACAAATTTCTAATGTATTTATGTTCTTATACGTACATCTAGAGCAGTGCCATGACTCTTTCTTATCGGGTGCAGGCATCTTCTTTGGAAGTACTACTGGTAAATGAGGTACAAATTCAACATTACTGCTTCTTACATTCATTCCGATTACATTATCATTCGATCTGGGAGCTTCTGTAGTAACCCTCTCATTTTCGCAAGCCTTGCATTTTTGTTCATGAAGAGAATTTCTTAGGGTGCAATGAATACATGTCCAGTATTCTCCGTCCTGTACGTTGTCATATCCCGCACGTCCCGCAGTTGTCTTGTCATCTCCAGAAGCGCCACACAGTACAGCTCTGATAGGGTTCAGTATGTTACACATCCCACAACGCCATAGTCGCTTGGTTGCTGGAGGTTGGCTGATCTTTGCCTTATTGCACATATCACACTGATCTGACCATGGAGGGTTATATGCATAGGTACACTGCGGGCAGATCCACACAGAGTTGTGGGTAGTGGACATTGCCATCTCTCACGCGTTATCGACCAACTCTTGTAATTTAGGGACCTGCAAAAATACGTAAAATACATTAACAGACAACAATAATGAACTCGATTTTAAAGGTGTCCTTTCTGAGGCGAACATTCAAATTTATCACAAAAGAATTACGTTTGGGTAACTTCAACTCACTTCCTTCTAAAAATTTATTTCTCCAGTATTCCGGTTTATATTGTTCTCCATTGAAACCTTACGGTAGCCTCAGTCGTTCCATGCAAATTCCGCGTTAGTGTTGATCACGACATTTTGAAACATTTCATTTTACCACATGCATACTGTTGAGGTTCTATGACTTCATTTGATGCCACATAATTTCTAAGTAACAAGTAAACAGCTTTATGGAGGACAGCCCTTCTGGAGAAGCTAACAGTCGCTCATCTACTCAATTCCTCGCCATTTACTGAACGCGAATTTTCATTCCCTTGTTAACAAAAGCACGCCAGTGGTCTTTGTCCTGAACCAGATCAATCCAATCCACACACTTCCATCCTATTCTTTAATCTTCATATTCATCCTGCTATTTACGTGCGTATCTTGCAAGAGTTCTTAGACATAAGTTGACTTTCTTAATGGCACATGAATAAGGAATTGACTACAAGGGACCTTATTAAAAAGCTAATAGTCGCACAGTTTGTTTTGGAACCCAAATGTTGACTGAGGTGCAAAGAAGGCTGCTTGACCTTTTAATATGAAGACACTGTATTCCTTCGAAACGTCGGAAACAACTTACCCAACGACACAGCGTCATGCTCCAGCAGAACTTAGTGCTCAGAAACACCGCTGTAAGAACCTGACATTTTGCACAACCCGCAGGTTCATTACCATGTTTTTGAGATACCACCATTGATCCCTGTCCTCAGCCATATGAATCTAGTCAACACATTCCAAACCTATTTTTAGATCTGTATTAATATTATCCTCCCACCTAAGCCTACGCATTTTTGTTAGAAGAGATGTGTCGTAGTTAATTCAATGACGTTAAATAACCCATCAACCATTCAGTTACCACATCTTGTGATTATCTTAGACGTTTCTAATGGCCCATAAATAATTACATGGTAATTAGACACTCGACTGATGAAGGAAATTCCCACTTTTAATTTAACCGGCTAGTTTATTGCCAAATTCACAGGTCCCCAGCAATTTAACGTATGCTCAAGCAGACGAAAATTGTCAAAGAACAGAATATCATGCGCACTAATATATGGGACAGGTTCTAGATTTGTATTCGGACGGTATCCTGTTCGAATATCGGACAGGTTACACCATATCCTCAAAGAAAATGTGTGTGACATTTTTAAGTCTCTGCAGGCCAATGATGGGATACTGTCGTCAGACCAAAGTCATCTTCTTCCTAATCCTCATCTACTCACCATTCATGATTATATCCCGTCATAATTTCACGCTGTATTACTATATAAACTTTGCATTGGCGATGGGATCGTTACGTAACACACGTGTTGCAATTATTCGCTGAAATTCATAATTAAAGAACGTCATTTTCGTTGTACAGTGACCAGGCTATAGGCTGGACGGTCGGAAAGTAGACACTTTATTCCCGGCCGGGGGCAGAGATGCTTCTCTGTGCCAATGTGTCCATATCGGCTGTGGGTTCCACCGATCCTCGTGCCCAATGTGGACCAGGGACCTCTGCCTGGGAGTAAAGCGGCCGGAGAGTGAACTTAACCACTCACCTCCAACTAATGCCGCATGTTAAGAAAGACTGAATCTATATCTCACGTCACCATACGTGAATCCTGGCGTGCTGTTTAGCTAATTAATTAAACACAGGGTATACGTGCCTTTAACATTTTATGAACAACGTGTCTTTCATATAATCGCTACGAACACGAAAGTGAAATTAGTCCAACAGAACTATTTTCTGAGTTCAGATAGGAGGTCAGGGCTGAAACGTCAACCGAACCGACACTGTGCGGGGAGGCACCCCTGGTGATGTATTGTTACAGGGACGGGGACGATGAATGGAGGGCCCCTACTAAGGAGCCTGTTAAAGCACTTTCATATGCACGCCCATGTGCTTATTTTGCAACATAAGTTTAGGTGACTTTATGCTTAGTTAAGCGCTAAGCAATGAACATATGGGGGAGTGAAAATATGGAAGCACGCATCCTATCCTCGGCATTAGTCTCAGATGGGCTATCCACTTCCGCCTCCGGCCACCTTTCCTGGAGAAATGTTACATGTACTGGTTTCATAAGGGATCGGTTTGACAGTGGAGTCAGTGGCGTCGCTGGGTTTTTTGGTGTGCGGGGCGAGTAATAATAATGGCCGCCCTTAACAGAAATTATAAACTTCACGAAAATCAGATTATTTATTGAATTTCCGTATATTCGGGTCAGAAATTTAAAATTCGTAGATTGCTTAAAATCTTTTTTTTTCTCATTTAAAATATTCATTTTGCCGCCAAATCTGCCAGTGTTTTGACTCTGCTGCCCGGGACGGCTGCATCACTCGCCCCTTTCCAGCTACGCCGCTGAGGGCGGCAGTAAAAGGAAACTCTGTACGTAGTTGGAATAGCGACCATAAAGCAAAATTAATGACAGATTTTTTGTCGTTTATTTCAGGGCTACCGATGTCTTGAAATGTGTCATGACGCCCCACACCGCCCTTCCGCCTTAAACAATAACCATCTACTTTCGGAAGCTATGAAACATCACCAGCAGGTAAGGGTCATCAGTTAAGTTAAGAATCAACCAGCCGCTCTAGGCGAAAGCGTACTTTGACACTTCGCAGTCGTTCCCTCTAACTTTTTTTACAGCTGCGCGGACCTGCTGCTGCTCTGAGCAGAAAATTTTTACATGACCTGACGACTGCGCGGCACTTTAAATGTTTTTTGCAAGACGCATAATAAGCTCCCCTCTGGGTGTGCGCCTGTTTGGGCTGCATAACAGGCAGAGGATTTCTTGAATATTTAAGCTTCTCAAGGAGGTTTCTGCTCCAAGGAAGTAGCTCCTTTGTGTTATACCTGTTCGCATGTTTATGTACAACACCTGATAGACATTAGCCGTCAATTCTCACGTCACTACTTAGAAAATTGTTCATTTTCTGACTTACCGTAATAATTCCGCCGTAGTAAAAGCAAACAAAGCCTATCGCGGCAAACTCCTCACTGTTAAACAAGTCCAGCATATCAGGCGTTGCGCCTGATAAGATAAGATCCTGAGAGCTGCGTAACTGGCTTCGCGTGGGCACCTAGTAACTGGGTAACGCCCCGACATTTTGTACCACGTGACCAAGACGGCAGGGTCTGGTAGTGGCATCTATACAACCGCAGGGTCTGGTAGTGGCATCTATGCAACCGTATACGCGTACGTAATCACGTCACCGGGCAGAGGGTTGGCAGTAGGTGATTCGCAGACGGCTGAATTGTCTTGTACACTTTAAGATGGTAATAAGAGCAAACAACACGGTCGTGTTCAGCTTCTGTTATAACACACATTTTGCTATATTAAAAATGCTATGTCCAGGCCCGTAGCCGGACCATGAACACAGTGGGTGTAGCAGCTTCCATTGCGGGTGCATATATGTTCATACGTTTATATACGTATATAATGCTCTATTATATATATATATATATACACACACACACACACACACACACACACGCTGCGTGTAGATATATGATACATGCTACGCATAGAAAGCGCCTTTGTCATCAGGACCACAAAATGAACACTTTAATTACATAATGCGCTGTATAACACTGAACAAAACATTTTGCATATACATACTTTTTTTAAATTAGTTGGTTTCGAACCACGGCGTTTCAACAGGGAGAACACTTGAATGCTGCAGGCTGTCGCACGTTTTTTTATCTGGCTGATCAGCGTGTTTGTCTTTGATATTTTGCAGAGATCTATTGGGTGCATCCAGATTTGTAGTGTTTGCACCGCACCCACTTGCACCCCATGGCTATGGGCCTGGCAGTGTGTTTAGGCTCTTATTATAAGCGCTAGGAAAAAGTTTCAAATGTGTGATTGTCTCCATTTTACCTGCAGTGTGCAAATAACGTGGCCGACCGAAATTATTCTTTTAAAGGAGACCGGCTGGCTTGTAACTTGCAATTATTTACACTGTGGCAGTGTTTGTAACTGTTGACTTGGAAACAGGATTTCGTATTTATGTAACATGTTCACGTTGGGTACGAAATAATGTTTGTAAATCAACTGTTTCACTATGGCGACAATGGAAAATTTTGAGGTTATGAGAACGTCAAGCTTTTTATGCCATCCTGTATGTATGTCCGCATAAAAAGAGATTTTCTTTTGATTAGTGAGCCCTCTTGAAGTCATACGAATTCATATATCTCGACAATTGCATATATCGATACGTTATCATTTTCAATAGCAGATGGAACTCCTGCTTGAAAACAATAAGGGTCTTTGCTGTTCAGAAAATAAAATGGCGTTTTGCAACACGGAGAGTTGCGACGGCGATTTCTGTTGATAATTTGTGGAACTATGAGTGAGGCAGCTGCAGGACCATTTTGCAGCTTTAGACATATTTCCCGCGAGTATAACGATTTGTATGTACCCATCTGCCTTGCAGACTGTTTAACATTTGCAAGGTATTTTCGAGTGAAATTAAAATTTGAAAGTGGGCACGTAAAACGGCTTTAGTTAGAGCCGAAAATAATATAAATGACCCGAGAACGGGCATGGGTCTAAGTTGTGTGGCATTTTTGACACTAAATATTCTAAAGGATAACTCGGAAAAAAATGTGAGGGACGACCGTAGGCTAATTCTTCACTAGCGCAGAATTTAGTGTAATGGCATCTGAATTATGACACAAGCTGAGAAACAGGTAATCTAAGGTACTGCAACTGTAAGGGTTGTAGATTGCTTTAAGCTTAATGGAAGACATCTCGTTGTGTTTGTACGTACATTCAATCAGTCAATTAGCAAATCACCGTCAAACATCATGTTTCGTAGTAAATCATTATTTCTAAATATAAGATTAAAAGTAACAACAAAAATAAAAATGTAAGCGTAGTTAATTAAGTATGCAAACCATGTGAAGCGTCCAAGTCAAACAGCTTTCAGTCCAGTCATACTCAATTTTGACGCTGCTATGGACATACATGGTTTACAGCATCGTAAAACTAGACACGTCTATATCGCACAGTGTAAACTGCAGCCAACGGAAAAGAAAGTTACTCCATACAAGCGTCTGTTAAATGTTCGGGGCAACTTAGAATAATTCTTTTATTTAATTATTAATTTTAATTTTAACACCGTAAAACTATAGCGTCATCTTGAGCCTCATGGGAAAATACATTTAAAATATTTGATATATTAAATTTCTCCACGTACAGAATATTAAAATATTTATATTCCCTTATGTGGGAAACATTTCCTGAAGTCAAAGGTTCATCACGTTTCTAAAAAATTACTGTTATTAGACTTTATCCCCTGTACCACATTACACCTTGTTCATTTGTATTAGTTTTACTACACCCAAGTCTTCCAAGCTGTGTGTGCCCTAGAAATTTCATAATCAAAATTTTGTGTGCCATACTCTTATCTTCCATGAAAGATTTATATCATAACCATAACCTACTTCTTTATTAAAGGAAGAGTACAAAGTATGGAGATTTCCGTGATTCACATTTCCCAGTCTTCCTGCTGTTTCCTTTTCCTTCTGGGTGCCAATATGTTCCTCAGTACCTTATTCTCAAATACCTTCGGTATAAGTTATTGTCTCACAGTAGAGCCAATGTCTAGTACTTGCGGGTGAAAGTGAAGATTCTACACGTTCTTATTCGCCCCCACAGGGGGCGTCCTGTAATTTGTGACAATCTGAATTATGTTCTGAATTAGAAGAGTTTTTCTGGTTGTTAAGCCATTTCTCGCTATTCTATTTATTTGATATTTTTAATTCGTAACGTTGTGTAATGAGTGTAACCAAGAGTTGTTAAACCCCTCGTTGGACTGTTGTTATGTAGGCCTTCTTTCAGTAACTTTGCAACGGGCTCACCCAAAAGTACTAGACATTGATATTAACTTGTAGTTATTTAGTCTTAAACCCATCTTTTTATTACTTTATGTGGAACTTGAACCTCCTCAAAAAGTTTAATGGATTCAGCTTATCTTATCTTACGAGAAATATAAATTTGAGGTGTCAGCTATATATGCCGACATGAACAATAGTTTAATGTACTTTACATGACAGTTTTCGTTTGATACTCTAATTTCGCCTGATGATGACTTTTTGTACTTAAGCCGAAACATGTCGCATTAAAGCTGTGTAATAATATAATTTAAAACGTACTCTTAGTTGTGATTGTTTGCCTTTACCTCTTTACTCTATGAATCCTAACTTCTTAAGGACTCTGCTCCATGGAGTTAGTTAGTTAACCTTTTAAAGCCTAGCGGTAACTTTACGTACCACCAGGTTTAACATTAAAAAATTCTACGTGGTGCCCACATTGCGTTTATGTGTTTTGTACGGATCTCAGAACAAACAGCAACTTTTGCCTTATAAAACATTAAGAGACAGGTTTTTAAAACCGAAGTGGAGAGAGTTTACAGCGCGGTATGCATTGAGTCCTTATATAAGACAGATACGCTTCGTCTGTAAAGGGTTAATCAGATTTTCAGACAAAACACGGAACGATAGCTTCTGAACATAGTTAAAGAACGTTTGTGTCTCAGAAGTATGTTACAAACAGATTAACTTACCTTTCCATTCGATAAGAATGCGTTAACAGCCATACGCTTTTTAAATTTATACAACATATTAAAAATGTATAGGTGTGGTGTGGTTGTAACGTAAAAGATAAAGGGATTCCCGTCCAGGCGTAAGGCCCAAGGGTGGGGTAGTTTTATAGCTCTACCCTTTCGATAGCCTCGGCGCTAGAAGGAGGTGAGATGGTTAGCCCCACGCCCCGGCCGCTTTACCCCCTGAAAAGATCCGGTACCCATTGTATAGGAGGCGGGGTGGGCCCCAGGGCTGGTCTGGACGGGTGCGGAAAATCCCGCCCCCACCGCGATTCAATCCCCGGACCGTCCAGCCCGTAGCGAGTCGCTAACCGACTACGCTATACCGGCCCTTAATGTGGTTGTAGCACCCTTTAAACTGTAAGAATGATGGATGGGTACCGTAATGGAATTGAAATTCCTCCAGCAGTCATAAATAAATTTTAATATATTAAATTGTGAAAGTATTACATTACAGGGATAGGGTCACAGCTGCTTTGTGTCAAAATCCAAATTGATTATGCGTGTATGTTGTTCCAGTACACGTAGCTCACTGATATCTGAAATGCCCGTTCAAATACAGCAGACTTCGTCTTGTACAGAATTGTAGATCCTATGTTCTTCTGAACAAAACTGAACACTTCTGCCACACAAATCTCTCAAACACTGAAAAGTTTGTTGAAACGCAGTTGGCTGCTGTCATTTTTGTCTGCACATCTTAATTTGGCATTCAAACGTTGTACCATTCTGGGTGAACATCTCTAACGTGTCGTACTCTAATATGAAACACTTGCGCGTTGCGTATATGTCTTTCAATGTATCAGTGTCACTTCTTACAACATTCGTGAACGTTAGCTTCTGGTCACCAGAAGGTGACACAAGTCTGTGCTCGTAAACGTACTTGGATGCATTCTCTGCTGGTCCTATATATTGCACAACTTCGTAAAGCTTTCTTTTCTCAGGATCACGTTTTGAACGGAACCAAAATATTTCCCCACAAGAAGAGAATATGCATGCAAATTTACATTCTTGAAGGAAATTAAATTCTTCATATTTGAAGGAACAAAGGTCTGACCGGTAAATGTATTTGTCGTGTTTCAACTCCGTGTGATGCAGTATATCCGAACGGCATCCTGCCCACGTACAACCGTTCTCTTTAGCCACAGGGCATTCGTATAGCCTGTACGGACAAACAGCTTCATGTTTCTTCAGGTCTTCAAGGGACATCTTCTCATAGCAGCCCCGTGCAGTGTTGTTGCAAGGGTATATCACGTTGTAAGCAAGTTGCTCAGCAAGGAGGTTCCTGGTGTCGATCAGCGCTCCCCTGCATGTGGGGCAGCTGGACAGCCCCGGTTTGCAGCTGCTGCACATACTGTGTCCATTCTGGCACTGGAATATGGGAGGCTTCATTGTATCCAGACACACTGGGCACTCTAAAAGCTTTATGATACTTTTACCGTCCTCCAGCGACAGCGATGCTATGCTGTCAGTCGTCATGATTTGATTTCTGCAAATTAAAAAAACACCAATTTTAACCTTTTAAAGACGAAGCGTATCTGTTTTATATAAGGACTCAGTGCGTACCGCGCTGTAAACACTCTCCACTTCGGTTATAAAAACCAGTCTCTTAATGTTTTATAAGGCAAAAGTTGCCGTTTGTTCTGAGATCCATACAAAACACATAAACGCAGTGTGGGCACTACGTAGAATTTTTTAATGTTAAACCTGGTATATGTAAAGTTACCGCTAGGCTTTAAAAGGTTAAAGGATGTCATCCCGGTTGTGTTGTTTATAACAGAAATCCAGTCGAAATCCTTCCAAACAACTGAATGTTGTTTATTATACAGAACTGTATGTGTCGACCTATTCCAGGTCATCCTCATTTTCACAATTTGGGTTTAAAACGTATTGAGGAGTAAAAATTCGTAAAATGGGATTAAAATTCTTAAAATATTAAAATTATTATGGTCATAGCCGGGAATGGTATGTGTGGATAGAGGTTCTGCCACACTGTTACAAATGTACTGTACAAATTTTAACCTATTTTGTTAGTACAAGCTGTTGCAGCGTCCTATCCAATTTATTTTGATGGGATTCATCCCGTTGTATTATAGTTAACTGACAATAAATATTATAAACTTCAGTCAGACGCAACAGTTTTAGTGTATTTAATTCAATAAGATATGCTACATGCTTCGGTCGTATTTTGACCATTTTCAGGCATTAATATACATTATCCAGTACCAAGGTGGACATGCGTTAAAATATTGTGAGACCTCAGGATTTTTACCAATGTTATAATGTATTATTGCATGTTCCTTATGTGTTATATATCTTTTTGTTATGTTACTAAAGGCATACTGCATTGTTTCTAATATTTTAAAATTATGTACAACTTTTGCTGTATTGATTGGCCTGGCTTATTTACAGATGTACTCGTGTTTCCTTGATTTTGATAATTTCAACCATATGATATTATTTCCTTCTGGCATTCAATCTTGTACTGAATTGTGTATGTTGCCGGAGTTATTAGGTTGTGTGCGCAATTATAATTTTATTGTTTGGCAACTTCATATACATATCGGTTTGTTATCTCCTACATCGCGTTGTGTATAGTATCCTATAAGTAACGCGATGTGGGCTGGTGCTGTTTGGTTCACCGACAGTCACACAAGTCACGGTGACAAACATCTGTGACGGCAAAGGCTATCTTCATCTGCTTTTGTCAAGGATTATTATTCTAGTACAGAGAATCCCAACCTGGTTTCCGAAACAAATCGTGGAATAAACACATAAAACCTTTAAAATACAGCGAAAAATTCCAAATATCCCTCGAAATACGGCGAGAAATTTGTCCAGAAATTGGCAATACTGGAGTAATCTCCATGCGCTACCAACTGCTTGTTTTTTTTTCTACATAGGTAGGGGGTTTTTCTTTTTAGTGGTGAAGGGTCCCGCAGCAGACGCTACGGACGCACCGCAGCCTTAAGGCTTATTGTGCAACCCTATGATGAAGATGAAGATGATGATTATTTTTTGTCCTTTTCCTAGTAATGGAGCACCGGTGGAATGAAAGTGACAGGGGAAAACTGAAGTACTCGGGGAAAAACCTGTCCCAGTGCCACTTTGTCCACCACAAATCCCACATGGACTGACCCGGGATCGAGGCACGGCCGACTAGGTAGGGGTTACTCGGAATATGAAAAATTGTTTACGTGTTTCTCCCATGGAAGAAAGGTTGGGAAACACTGGTCTGGTTGTTCAGCCTAGGGAAGATACTGCGTACTGAAAGATTACCTGCTCACAGTCCGGACGGCAATCGGTTTGCAACAAGAACAGAACCTGGTGATACCCTATTTCGGTCTTGGGATTGAATGTGTGACGATAACTGTGCGTGTGACATCACTCTCGAGACCCAGATATTACTGCCTGTACAAGCAACACGTATCGTACAGGTACGGCTGATACGGTATCTTTACGGGGGCTAAGGGCTATGCAAACAGTGCCAAAGGCAAGGCCTATTCAAGTTAACATTTCTCCTTCTTTGTCCTTTCATTTAATTGCGTGTATTCCCTCATAAATTATATAGCGTCTGATGATGTATTATTTTATACCACAACTTGCTCGAACATGCTGAATAACCATTGGTTAATATAGTTGGTCTATTTAGGGGGTGCTTGCTATCATTTGGTGCAGAATGTTTTATCTTCCAATTTACTATCCAAAAATATAAAGGTTAAAATATATAGAACTATAATTTTGCCTGTTGTTTTGTACGGTAGTCAAACTTGGTCTCTCACATTCAGGGAGAAACACATATTGAGGGTTTTCGAGAACAGAATACTGAGAAAGGTATGTGGGCCCGAGAGGGACGAGGTAACAGGGTAACGGTGAAAACTACATAAAGAGGAGCTTTGTGGTCTGTATACCTCACCAAATATTATTGGAGTTATCAGATTAAGAAGAATAAGATGGGCGGGCATGTAGCACGTATGGGCGTAGGAGAGGTGCATACAGGACTTTGGTGGCGAAAACTGAGAGAAAGAAACCACTTGGAAGACGGGGGGTGTAGGTGGGAGGATAATATTAAAATGGATGTCCAACAACTAGGATGGGGAGGCATGGACTGGATTGATCTAGGACAAGATAGGGACAGGTGGCGGGCTGTTGTTAATGCGGTAATGAACCTTCACGTTTCATAAAATTGGGGGGAATTTTTTGACTAGCTGAGGACATGTTAGCTTCTCAGGAAGGACTCTGTTCCATGGTGTTAGTTTTAGTTAGCTGATATAGCTAGTCTCAGGAACGAGAGTGGAAACCTGGTTATGCAGAATAGGAAGGGGGAGCAGGAACTGCTTAACCAAAGTTTTCAGTGGTTTGATGATGTAGTCTGTTGAAATAGTGAACAAAAACTGACAGTGAATAATACTTATGAATTAAGTGTATTTTACATAGACCAACAGCCTAATATGTTCAGTTCCAAAATGTCCTTTAACTGTAAATCGGTGAGGCGAAGATCTTTCAACTGTGTAGCAGATACTTTGGGGAGGTCGGAGAATTTCAACATTTACCATATAAAATACAGCTGAGAATCCAAGTGTACTAATTCCAGCTGATGCTAGTTTGCGTTTAACAAACTTCGTTTTACCACGGTTGAACCATTTCGATCCGACAACATATGTAAAAATCCGGCTGGCATAAGGAAGACGTTCAGCAGAAAGGACAGCTCGTCCTAAACGACAAGTACGCTGTGACGATAGCACTCATGAATTTTTGTGCAAGACTTTGTTGCGATTTTGCCCATATAATTTCCCTTGTGAGATAAATATGAAAAGCTATTAGAAATATGAATATATATTTGGAATAACGCGACTTTCATATTACACCTATTTATATTACCTCAGTTATGAATGTGGAGTGATTTTAGTTGCTAATTGAATTTTTGAAGTAATTGTTTTTTACTGTGGTGGCATGGCCTTTTTCTTTGTATTTCAGTATTAGAATGACTTAGAATTTATTAAATATAGGCCTATGTGAAGTAACAAACCACCTTACCCATGTGTGTGCGTCTGTGTGTGTGTGTGTGTGTGTGTGTGTGTGTGTGTGTGTGTGTGTGTGTGTGTGTGTGTGAAAATCTATAATTAAAATAAGTCAAAGCTTTACAAAAGCGTTTTCTCACTTTTCCGGTTGCGACATATTTCAAGTCCTGCACTGTTTCAAATGAACATTTCTAGAATTTCTTATTATTTATTCTCGACGCTGGGAAAAGAAAAACTGCAGTTGTAAGCTGTGTGTTGCTTATCTTTCCCTCCCTGAACATCTGTTGAAGTTTCGAACTATATTCGCTTATTATTTCAGTGTTACATCAGAATAATCGTGACAAAGACGTTTATTGAGATGACCGAAGATTACATATGTCTTGTGGCAAGCAGATAACCGTGAGATAATATAATGCATATAGTTCTGTAAACCGAAGAGTAAATGGATAAAGCTGGAACGACCAAAATTTGGAACACTGTTATTTACTTACACTGTAGGCCTCTATCTCCACAATCCTTACGAACTGAATCAAGAAACATATACAAATGAGTATACATACTTTCTGCTTACCTATGAAGAGTCCCAAAATTGTGGACCATTTGAAAATAAATTGCACAAAATTTGCTCATTAACTTCGGTACACTTGACAACATGCGGCTACTCCAGAGCCACAAAATTAATTTTCGTGGAATTTGTTGGTGGCAATTTATACTAAAATTTGTCGACAAATTTGAAGTTTGTTTAAAATCTGACAACAAAAAACCAGTGGACACTTCACAAGAAGACCTGCACGCCTTTCTACACACACGTCACACGCAATTCGTGAAGAACTCATTACATACTTATCGCAGCGCAGCATGTCGAACAGAAGCTGCAGAGAAAAATAAAAGACTACATGCCCTTTTATGCCGAATACTCTTTATTCCGTGCAGATCAAGTTGTCCCGGTGATAACCATGAAGGCATGTAAGGCGATTAGGTGGATACCTCCACTAATTTTTTAACCTCGGCACAGGTAGGAGTTTAGTGATAGTCTTCACGAATCGGTCACTTTGCCCCAGGAGAAAGACTTCCGGTACCCACTGAATAGGTGGCTGGGTGTGTCCCACATCCGATCTATATGTTTTGGAGAGTACAGAAAAGTGCCCCTGCCGGGAATAGAATCCCAGATTATCCATCCCAAGCCTTAAGAGCATCGCGATCAACAAATGCGACAAACGGGGTAGAATTGTTAAGCTGTGGGCATATTTTCGAGCAAGTTATTCAGAATCTAATCACAATAAATTACGGTCGAACTCTGTTATAACGTCATGAAAGGGAGTCGTTATAAACGAGTGTCGTCATAATCGAGGAGTATAATGTTATGGTGAACAGTGACGAATTAATTGGTACCACAAAATATCTAACTCTATAGGCGAGGTATCGTATAAACCGATGTCGTTATAACCGAGTTATACCGTATACAGTAGCTTGTAGAAGGCAACTTCTAGATTCTATTTATCATTTGTCTCACTTGTATTATATGTTTCTTATTTTTAACTCACAAGTGACTCATTGCATGAACTGTTTATACAAATGGATGGATCCATCTTAGTTGTCTTGAAATATTAGGAATGCGTGTAAATGTAAGGTTTCAGATATATGCGTAACTGGATCAGCGTCTGGGTTGCATGCGTGTGCTGTTACGCAAGGTTCTTCGACACAATATGTGAACTGAAATTGTCCGACTGCGTGAACATTGTGTTACCGCTGCTTCATTTAACACAGTAGTACGCTAGCATTGAAATCTAGCTTTCAGCCATCAGTCTGAGTGGTGTCTGTTTGTGGTGGCTGTGCCACTACATAAATGTAAGTTCAGAAATAAGAACGTTGTGGTCAGGCTAGGCGTGACGTTGCAAGCGCACCAACGAGTTTTAGCACGGCACTTTTTACATATTTTACATCTTAATTGGATACTCATTTTTGCTGCCGGGTTATTTACAGTTGATATTCAGTAAAAGTATTTCAAGGAATATTGCGGTTCTCGTCACCGTGGTGGTAATTTCTGCTGAATTTTAGAGAAACTTGAGATGTATTTAAAATGGGAAGAGGAGAAATTTCTGTTCGTCTGGGGCCGTATTTAAACTTGAGCCGTCCCTAAATATCATGTACGTAGGGCCGGCCCTAGACACGTGGGAGCCCCGGGCAGGTTATTAATTTGGTGCCTCGGGCAGGTTATTAATTTGGTGCCCCAGGCAGAAAAATAATTTGGCCCCTCTTGAAACCGATATTCTTTAAACGTTTTTGGCCTAGGACAGGGCTAGCGAACACTTGTGAGGGCACCTGCCCAATTTGTGGATTTTTTTTTGGAGAAATCTTTTGCTTATGGATACTAGCAGCATATTCCCGGCTATTTCAGTGACGTCTTAGCGCCCCTTTCAGGTCGGCAACCCGGGCAGCTGCTTGGCTGGCCCACCTCTTAGCCCGGCCCTGAATGTACACAGAAGTACAAAGGAAGAGTGCCTTTTATCAAGTATAACCCTGCGTTAGTAGAAGGAAAGTTACTGAGTCGATTTCCTGTCTAGGAACATTCTGTAAAATAAAATTTTATTCCTGTAAGCATAAGGAGCAATTCTAGTATGGTGTCTTAGGAACTGAGCACACGTGGCACATGTTTTTCACTTCGAAAAAATATTAGAGGACGAACCTCGGGTGATTATGTCTTTCTAAATCCACTCCTTACACGACGATGTTTAATTTTTAGGAAAATAACTTAGAGAAATGAAGAGAACAGATATATAATTTGAAGTTTTCACGGCGACTAAGCTGAATAAAATGTTCTCGGACTATCGGCCGTGTTAAATAGCTTAAAGGTGAATAAGCCAACGTTTCGAGAGCCATTTCTGCCCTCGTCATCAGGGAAGTGACTACTAGTCAGTAGCCCGAGAACATTTTATCCAAGAGAACAGATGGTGTAGAGTTAAGTATTTTGGGATGTGACACCGCATAACTTGGTAGAAGGGCACTGGTAGTTAGAAGGAACGTGCTGCCCCTGTCTTCTGTATTGTAACCATCCTCTTAGATACTGAACTCACGGCTTAGGTTACTAAAAAGGCAGCCAGCGGTTTGCACGGCCTTTTCTCAGGCACCCTATAGGGGGAGTATAAATACATCTGTTGTGATATGCAGCCACCCTTGAATCAAAGAAAAACACCGAAATCTTTGGAGAAATGCTCCAGAATGTATTTTCAGAGTTTCACTAGTGCTATATTCAGAAAGAAATCACTTTATTTGACTGCTGTAGCCTTTCGACTCACACGTGCACAACACTCTTGCCTCTGCTACATCGATACTACCGAAATTACGGGGACATCGGTATTTATTTCTTTAAAATATTTCTATAAATCAGGCGTTGCCAAATACCGGCAGTAACTGGCTTAATACAGTTATCACTCGATACGGTACCAAACCCAAATGGGTAACAAGCGTCGCGTCTCATCCATAACATTTCTATTTGGCAGCAGACGTTCCATGTGTCTCACACTTTTCGTATCTCTGTCGCACACCTCCAAATGTACATCCCTTATCTGGTGGTGGCTTGATGGTAAGGCAGACTGGATGTCTACTTGCTAGGCGAATATTTATTTAAAAAATTTCATATAAAGTTTTCAAATAACAACTTTTTACCTCAAGGATGCCGATTTCTGGTTTCGAACCTGGAACGGCTGGGTTCAGTGTATACTGTACTCTGAAAATGGAGGCGGAAAATTCCTTCAAAACGTCACAGCATCATATGCCACAGTCGCCATTCTTAGAACCTCAAATCGCAGTTTTCCTTGCTACTTAGGTGTTATTACGAGATTCATTAGAAACATTTGTTGGTTGTGTCATCTGCCTGTGTATTTCGCGTCTCGTTTTCATGCAAGAGTAAACAGTTTATTAGATTACTAGGTTACTCTAAAATTAAAGGCAAATGACCGTACAGAATTAGGCCTGAACAATAAGCGTATATCGGCAAAGCGTAAACAGCCTAATGCATCACAAAGGAATTACAATACAAGTCATAATGATAACAACAATAAACAGCTCCATGGTGAAGAATTGGTCTTTGAGAGTTAACAGTTTCCGCTTGTCAATAAATACTGGGTCATTTGTGGACCTACGGGATCATTACTGGAGTTCCTATCCTGAATCAGCTGAATCCACTCAACAGATTTAATATTAATTATTATCAATTAGGGTCTACCCTTCTACTGACATCTGCTTATGTCGTGTGGTCTCCTATCTTTTGGGTTTCTGCTCAAAATTTTGTACGAATTTCTCACATCTCCCAGTACATGCTACATTACCAGCCTCTCTCAGCATCCTACATCGGAGTGTGGTGAATTACTGGGTAAAACTCCACTACTACTACTACTACTACTACTACTACTACTACTACTACTACTACTACTACTAATTATAATACATACATACATACATACACACACACACACATACATACATACATACATACATACGTACTTACGTACGTACGTACGTACGTACGGACGGACAGACATGATAAAGCGTGTGCTCAACTTCATTTTAACATATACAAGGAATGAGGGGTGAAATTAGACAATTAAAACTAGTATGAGCATCGGTAATTTCAGGCTTCCACCGTGATGCTGATGAGATCTGCGCTCTTCTGGGGTATAACGCAGCGTCGAGTGGTAATCCTTTACCGACGTTTCGGGACAACGTATCGGTCCCATCTTCAAGGGTCAAGGAGTCCAAGAAGAGCATGTACCAAAATCAGTATAAACAAGTCATGAAGGTAAGGTAACCATCTTATGGAACCAACAAGTGACAAGTGACAAGTAACAACTGACAGAACCATCCCTAGCAATAAACCGGACATCATAATCCGTGATAATGAAAAAGAAACATGTATGTTAATAGACGTTGCAATTTGAGGAGACAGAAATCTGATCAAGAAAGAAGCTGAGAAGATTCTAAAATGTAAGATAGAATTACATCGCATGTGGAATGTAAAAACAAAAATGATACCAGTAATAATAGGGACAATTGGAAACATCTCTAAATCATTCAGAAAATACGTGAGCAACATACCGGGAAAGCACAGAGTCAAGGAACTACAGACAACAGCCGTATTGGGCAATGCACACTTACTTCATAAAGTATTAATATAAAAGTACAAACATTTAACATCGGAAATAACATTACAGTTGCCATGAATTGTAAATACAGAATAGCTGCAAAACTATATACCCTAGAATCACGGTTTGTTTGAGGTATATAATTGTACCTACCCTGCATAAAGGTGATAACGGGTAATAATAATAATAATAATAATAATAATAATAACTACAGCACTATTCTGAACTCAATAAGACGCCTTTTTATTTAACGGATTTTAGCGTATGATAATTTACGTTTTAGGTTTAGTCGGGTTACGGTTAGGTAGTACATTGATAAATGCAGCCTATTAATTGCTAATGTAAACAAAGCTTCAAATATTAAATAAAATATTTCCACATGGCATACCTTCTGCTTTTGTTATGCGGACAGTTCGCTGCACGCAGCAACAGCACGGATCAGTATTTCATGTTGGCCTTCACTTACGTAGCTTTCACAGCTGCTATCTCTCAGTGCTGCTATATGACAAGGCACTGCCCAACCACCACATGCGACCTTCCGATATGAATGACGTAACGAAGATAGGTAGTTATCATTCAGGACAGCATTGCCCGCATGGAACTGCTTCCATTCTTACACTGCCTTGCTCAAGTACTACAGTCCCTAAGGACTGAAAGACGATCGCTAGCTCTGTAGTCTGATAGAAATTTGCCGACGTTTCGGAGGAATGTATTGACACCACACGTAAAGTGAATACCGCTTCGAGAACCTCAAATCTCGCGCTGCACGAAATGTTTATCTCATTGTCTTTGGTTTGTTGGACGTACTTTATGTTTCGGCGAATCTTTAATTTTATATATCTCAGTCATTAACTTGGAACTTCGAAATGGTGGTCATAATTAGTCCACACAGTGCGAATGCACACCTTGCTGATATTTTTCATAAACTGTTCTCTCCTGTCTAAAAATATTTGTCATGAAGTACTTTATGATCCAGTGACTGTATTTTATTCGTGGGGTTTTGTGACGCAGTTCCTTTCCCTGTGTGACGAATGATGTTAATCTTCGGGCTCGGTGGTGCATTCGATAACAGGTGTGCGATGAGAGAGAGATGCAGAAAAACAAAGGAAAGTTAAATGTGAAGTTCATCTTACTACAGGCCATGAAGGCGCAGAGGCGGAGTAGAGGTTTTTTTCTTTCATGGCGCGACAGCCCGTAGTGGTCCAGGGCTTCCTCGTTATCAAGACTTCACGATCACATTCAGTCACACAACACTCGGTAGGACACCATTATACAGGGTGATTCAGGAGGAAAGGTCTATATTTTGGGAGGTGGTTGATACGAAAATGTGTCTCATTCTTTGTGGTTACCGAGATACAGCTGTTTGAATCTACAAACACAAAATAATTGTGAATGGTAATAAAGAAAGAGAAATCACTTACTGTTAATTGCACTTTAAGTTTAACTTAATGTTTAAGTGAAATATTTGTTACACAGAAATGAGAAATTTGTCATTTAAATTTAAAATTAAAGTAATTGCAATAATGTAAGCGTGGCCTGCATCTGGAATTTATGCAATCACTTTTATATTTCGTAACGAATTATGATTACCTAAAACGGCAAGCTTTAGTGGCGTGTCTTTTAACACGTTAAATACATATTAGGATCGAGTCAAGGCTGGGGCAGTTAAAACCTAACCGAGATGGAGGTTATGAAATCTCTTCCGATATTTGCATACCTTATGCTTGCATGGCATGTGAGTTAGGTGTAATGCGTCGTATTGTGGTTTGGATTTCTTTAACACAAATTCAGGCACCTAATTATAACACCGATAAACTGATACAGGAGAGCTGGGATAGTGTAGGGTGGTGATTAGGCTGCAAATTTGATAAGCCAAGAATGGTGTTTCTACAGCCAGCAATAAAAATTTTTCTGCTTTCTGATGGGCTGTGGGGCCCATGCAGCTGTTATCCAAGGGTACCGGGAGCACTCTTCTCGGGGAAAAATCGGTTGGGGCGTGGAACTAAATATTCGTCTCCAGCTATTGCCGAGGTTTAGAATACGTGGAGCTTTATTTCGACTTCCACATATGCCTCCGTGTTCTACACTGTGACAGCTTCAACTTTTTACCTTATTTAGACTGATTTCCTGCATCAAATGATTGATATAATTCGTCAATCCGATCCATCTCCGATCGATTCCTTTCTCTGTAAATCGTTACGGCTATATCAATATATCCTATATTGATAATTAAAGTTTCCTTCCATCCGTCCTTCCGTCACGCTCCGTATCTCGAAACAGTACGGCATAATAAAACAAAAATGTGTAAATAAAACACTTGTTTGTTTTAAGAAGGAGAACTCAAAAACCATCTTCCAGTGTATTATTTAATGAAGCTGTTAATTTCTAAGATTATATGGCGTGGGTGATAGATGAACAAATGAGTATGGAGCACTGGTGGAATAATCCTGACGAGCGAAAGCCGAAGTACTTGGAGGAATACCTGTCCAGGTGTCACTTTGTGCACCATAAATCCCACATTGACTGGCGTGGGCTCGAGCAAGAGCCCCCGCGATGGGAGGCCGGCGACCAACAGCCAGAACGATGGCAGATCCTCGGGGAACTCTTCACGTTGATGTAACATGCATCGCAAGTATCGGGATAAATTAGAATCGCTGTAAGGATAGGAGAAAATCCTACACAGTGAAAGTCAAAACTAGAGCCTTTGCTAGAACACGGGGTAAACCCATCACTCGGGGAGAGCCAAAACTAGCACCGTTGCTACGACACGGAATTGCAGCGGGATCAAGATTGGACTGCATTTGAGAGGGGAAAAGTTCGATTCTCGGCCTGGGACAGCGACTATGCTGACTCTTTTCGTGGTTTTACGCAGTTCTTACAGGCAACTTCCGGGATCTTGTCTCAAAATAGTACACAACCGCTTCCTTCCGCATCTTTTCCAGTTCATTATTTACTAATCGCCCTAGGATTCGACGCCATATAAGCTAACTGGAGCTGCTGATAACTTTGTTATATAAGCCACAAATAATTACCGCACGTACCTATATATTACGCGGTGGCGCAGTTGGTTGAGGCACTGCGGTACAAGCCGGAAGGTTGCGGGTTCGATTCCTGATAATGTCATTGGAATTTTTCATTGACATAATCCTTCCGGCTGTACTATGACGCTGGAGTCGACTCAGCCTCGTAACAGAAATGAGTACCAGGAATATTTCCTGGGGGGTAAAGGCGGCCGGTGCGTAGGGCTGACGGCTTTACCACCTTCATGTACCGACTGTCTTGACATCTGGGAACCTCAACCTCCTGAAACCCTCAGGGCGTATACAGGGATTGCTTTACGTGTACTTTTTAAATTCGTTAACGTCACTTGTTCATTTCCTCACCCACTGCTCATCCAGTCGCTCTGTTAAATGCGTTCCGTCTATAGATGCCGATCCCAGTGGCTGCGCAGGCTAAGTTGTAGGTCTGAGGCCGAACGCTTGCTGGGATCGTGGGTTCGAATCCCACTGGCGGCATGGATGTTTCTCTCTTGTGAGTATTTGTGTTGTCAGGTAGAGGTCTCTGCGACGGGCCGATTCCTCGTCCAGAGGAGTCCTACCGACTTTTGTGTGTGTCTGAGTGTGATCAAGTGAAAATAAAGAACCTCGACACCTGCTGTGAGTAGGTAGAAGAGGTAAGGACTACGAAACGAAACATCTATAGGTGCAAGGTCTGCACGTGGCTGCCTAAAAAATAACATATCTAGACAAATGAGCTGTCACATACAAAAAATATACGTATGATGGTCAACAGGCAGTGACAGGTCTTTCTTAATGTCGTGGCACTGTGTGTTGAAATGACTTGAAGTAATTAATGTAACTTGTTGGGACAAAAACTCGCTTTACTCTACTTTCCTTAAGTAGAACTAGTTGAAAGCTTTGAAATCGCATTTAATAGGTTAACATAGCATGCGTCTTTGCAAGAAACCTGACTGTTCTCTATGACATGGGACTTGCATCCGATAGCTAAACAGGTCTATGTGCTGGATATTCTGGCGTCCTGTACATACGTACGAATACTGTGAAATAACCAAACGCTGTGTTTTAGTGGCCGTTGCTTATCTGAAGGCAGAAGCAGATTGTGGATTATATTGCGGATTTGGGAGATATTTTTGCTGAATTTGTCTTCTAGCGCTTCAAATTTTGGAGCGTAATCCTGTAGTACTGAAGCAATATTGATAGTGCTGCCAGTGTTATGGATTTCTGTATTCTTAGCGGAGAGATTTATAGCGATAACCAATTAATCTCAAATATTTCTAAATTTATTAGTATAAATTAGCAAAGTTTCCATTATTTGTTCAATTTCTTCTTTAAAAATTATCATAGTTAAGTACGTATGCATTTATTTCTTTCTTGCAACAATGTATAACCTTTCCTGAAATTTTGTATGCAACAATTACGATATATATCGATAAACGAATTCGTGTATCGATGTCAATTTATACGTATAATAATTATATTTTCATCACATGTTGCCACCGCAGTAGCAGAAGTGTGAAGTATTAAATATTGGCAGAGAAGCATACAAAAAAGTCGTTGAAGACGTCTAGGCTAAAACAAACGTTACTTGCCAAGCAAAGTGTTGTATGTGAGACGTAGATACTTCATTTACGGAGACGTGTTGGTAGTGCTTAAACCGTTTGGTGCATTTACAGAGACTTGTTGGTAGTGCTTTACGGAAATGTGTTGGTAGTGCTTAAAACGTTTGGTGCATTTACGGAGACTTGTTGGTAGTGCTTTACGGAAATGTGTTGGTAGTGCTTAAAACGTTTGGTGCATTTACGCAGACATGTTGGTAGTGCTTAAACAGTTTGGTGCTTTAACCCGTCTGTTGCCGAGTGGGGTAACTCAGTTACCCCAGTGGTCCAAATTTCCCGAGTTTGGTAATAATGCACGTCCATATTAGCACAAGACTTTTTGTATTTGCTCATTAGCACTCACTATGGTAGAAAAACAAAGCTGTAGTGCAGGAGAATCAGTTTTGAGTCGATTAAACACTAAGTTTGGCCGGTGGGGTAACTCAGTTACCCCACTCGGTAATGCGTGTAACAAGACAAGAAACAAGAGAATATTCTTGTGTGAGGCAAACAAATCGGTGGCCTCACAGAATATTTATGGAGCTAATTGACATTGGTGCACTCAATAGCTATGTAATTTGGACGGAGAAATATCCCCAGTGGAATATTGAAAATTTGAGCAGGAGAAAACTTTTCCTAATTCAACTCGCAAAACATCTTGCTCTCCCCAACATGAAGATACGTTTGGCTCAAAACTTTCACAGAAACATTCTGAACAGCATCAGGCTTTCTGCAGGGGCTTTATTGGAACCAGATGACTCTGTCAACACAGAAGATGCACCGACACAAAGC
>BLKM01001624.1:0-45732 GCA_013340265.1 Coptotermes formosanus | reverse complement strand
CCCCCCCCCCCCCCCCCCCCCCCCCCCCCCCCCCCCCCCCCCCCCCCCCCCCCCCCCCCCCACCGCCATCTCCGCCCCACCGGGGGCGCGCCCCCCCGGCAACAGACGGGTTAACGGAGACGTGTTAGTAGTGCTTAAACCGTTTGGTGCATTTAGACGTGAAAATGTTGGCATATCGCGTTGTCTGCAGTTTGGAGGCCTTGTTTAAGATAGCTGTTAATACTTTACTGGAGAGACAGTTAATATACTTTGGGCTGCTGAACCAAAGTGTAAACCCCCTTTCCAATACTAAGTAGAAGAGGGCATTCCCTGCCACAGACTTACTGAATAATTCACGAAAGTGTAGTACTGATCAGAGAAAATATTTTGATCTAGTATCAAAATTTCCTTACTAATTTAGACGCATATAATTTTTTTTCATGGTGCAACAGCCCCTAATGGGCCCGGGCCTCCTCATTATGGAGGCTTCACGATCACAGTCAGTTGCACACACCACACTCGTTAGGAATCGCCTGGATGAATGATCAGCCCGGCGCAGAGACCTCTGCCTGACAACAAACAAACACAAGAGACAGACATCCATGCCCGTGGCGGGATACGAACGCGCAATTCCAGCAAGCGAACGGCCGCAGACCCACGCCTTAGACCGAATGGCCACCGGGATCGGCCTATGAGTTAGCAGGAATGAAAGTCAATGACATTGAAGAGAGTTACATAAAATACAGGATCAAATAAGTAGAGGGATATTTAGGACGGTTGCTAGGACGCATCTGCCAGGTTAATACCGTATTACTTCGAATTTAAGATGCCCTCTAATTTAAGACACACCCTACTTTTGAGAAGGGATTTTCAGGAAAAAAGATTTTTTCAGGCAAATACATTTCACTGTCCATAAAATTCACTGCTCTTTTAGTGAGGCCACTTGGTTTTCGAGGACAGTTACGTTTTCGAGAGTTTCGAAGAGCGAAAAATAATATCTGGGCAAGACACGCCCCAGTTTTCAGTTTGGAGAAATCTGAAAAAAAAATGTGCGTCTTAAATTCTATGGTATTTCGGGTTTTATACGTCAAAGTGTGTGGCACTTTTTGATAAATTTCAGCATTTTTTCCTACTGAATGTTTTGCCCCGCGCTGATTGAGCCAGTTGCTACAGCGTTAAGCTTCTAAATGTGTAATATGAATTGATAAGACAGCGCTTTACACGTGCTGTATTTATAAGATGGCAAGTAATGGCGAATGAGCGTGTTAGTTCAGAATTATCTGACTAGAGCTCCATGACAACGTTTGAAAGTGTCGTGCAAAGTGCCATCTCTTGCAGTCAGCACCGGTAGACTTACTGTGGCGGCTGTTCGTGAGTCTCAGCACAAATAAGAAAACTAATTTCTCTAGCCTATTGCAGCTAATAATGAATTGTTCATCAGTCAGACAAACAAGTAATCAAACAATAAATGGAACCATAGATCAATCAATGAACCAATCAATCAACAAATGAATCAGTTGTTCAGTCAGTCAGTCCGTCATTGAAAATGCATCAACTGAATCTTTAGAACCTACCGTGTGAATATAGACACAAAGTTTTCGGAAGAATTTGCTTCGTCAGTATATTTCTCCGAAACAAATCGTAGACCTATGTAATGTAATAAACATGAATAACGTAACCTCAGTTTTTATGGCCATTGAAGCCGGATGTCTGAAATCTAAGCTCATTTCTTTTCCTTTTTCCCTGTGATATTTATACACAATCTGAACATGGCTGTGTCAATGATTTTGTATTAATCCCTTTAATACAAACGACAATTTTATGATTTATACTACGCATAACCCGACTCAAGGTAAGAAATGATTTATGTAGCTTCACTCATAAATGTCGTTCTACAGTACTGCCCTGCTACATAATTTGTCCAAATGTCCTTCGACGTGAACCTTCAGGTTGCCTTATCACTATTGCCTATTCTAATTAGTGCACGAGTTGTTCACTTTGTGTTCGACCCAGCCTAGTTTCACTTCAGAACATTATCCACTGTGCTGCGGTAGTGATCCTCAGGGCGTGCAACAGTATCGTGTGAGTGAGTGTACAATCCACCAAATGACAGCCATGTTCTGTCGTCGAAATTACCACCGGTGTTACCTCCAAATGTGACTATATTATTTGAGCTGAAAGATTTTGAAATATAAACTGCTTTATTTAATTTAGTGCGGCCGGGGAGTGGCGTTGACCACCCACCCCGAGCTAGTGCCGAGTTTAAAAAAGATTAGAGGTATATTTCTGCTCCCGCTCTAGGCCGTCATGACCTATTCTAGGGTGAAATTTACTGTACTTATTTAATTTGCTGTCATTTTAAATCCTGCACTAACGTCTTCAGAAACCAAAACTGAAGTACAAAGTGGGTTATCACAATTTCTTTACATTTGGACTTAAAATATGTCCAGATGGAACAATCAGCTAGTTACAGTGATGGTTGATATTGTGCATGTCGTCTGTGTTGGATGATTCAAATGTTCTGGGATGTTACGCCGTGCTGTCTGGCAACGTGTCGATTGGTAAATAGTCACCGACTTTTCGAAGGATTATAGTTTCCTCGGGGCTTCACACCCGACCACTGAACTCTATCACACGTCACCCTAGGAGTCCGAGGCTCCTCCCAGAGAGCAACACCATCGCTGCCACTGGGTGCTGCATTTCTGGCCGTTGTCATGCTTTTCATTTACTCTTCCTAACAGCAGTGGCGTATCTGGGTTTTTGGCGCCCGAGACATGTAATCTTAACGGCCACCCCTGACAGTAATTATGAACGTTAAAAAATTAGCAATTATTTATTGAATTCACTTGCATTTTTGTCGATAATGTAAAATTTGTGGACCTCAGAAAATTAAAATATTTGCTTAAGGTATTTATTTTTCTGCCAATTTTGCCACCCAGAGGCGGTCGCACCACTGGCCCCCACACCTAGCTAGACCCCTGTCTAACAGCACAGGAGGAATGTACGTATTACATGTACGCAACTTGTCATGACATAGTTTTTTCAGTAGTCCGTAGTTTTAAATTACGACGTCTGGCTTCTTCCACAGACCTCTGTACTCAGGGGATCCGACAAAACACATCAGTTATAACACTGAAACAGTATTTAACACTGTGTTTTCTGTTTCTGTGTGTCTTGTAGTTTGAACTAAAATGGGCAGAAGGGGTGTGTGTTGTCTGTTGGTATTCATGCTGTGCACAGAATTCAAGGGCGACGGTGCTAGGATCTTGGGTATCTTCCCTAGTGCATCCCCCAGCCACCATATTGTGTTTCAGGCTATAATGAAGACATTGGCAGCTCGTGGTCATCAAGTGACTGTTATCAGCCCTGATCCACTCAAGGTCAGTCTAAAATGCACGGTGGAGTTGAGTAGTCAGGTATTCAGGCTGAAAGAAAAATGCGCGGCCAAACCTACAGAAGGCGAATCTACACTACAATACGAAACAAATTATCGTATAAATATAGGCATTCTGAAGCATTGTTTCCGAGCAATTGCTTCCTGAAGATTAAAGGACATGCTCAGTGCACACCTTGAGTTTTTCATGCTGGCATTACCGGAGATAGACCGCTGGGACCCTACTTCCTTCCACCGTGTCGGGCTGGAGCGGTTTACCTCGACTTCCTGCGTAACGTCCTTCCAGAGCTGTTGCAAGATGTGTATCTACAGACCAGGATTCACTTATGGTTCATGCATGATGGTGCTCCACGCATTTTTATCTTGCAGTTTGGGCATTCTTGAACAAAATGTTTCCGGAACAATGGATGGGACCATGTGCACCAACAGCATGGCCTGCTCGTTTGCTTGATTAAGATCCCTTAGATATTCATTTCTGAGGACACCTGAAGGCTACTGTTTATGCTACAGAAGTCAGTGACGTCCAGGACTTGCAACAGCGAATGCAGAATGGATCTGAGATGATTTGTACGACACCTGGAATTTCCCAGCCACTCAGGCAATCACTGTTCGGACGTGCAACGTCGTGCATTGAGGCTCAAGGTGGACACTTTGAGAATTTTATTTAATTGTTAGGAGGCCATAACTCGGTAACCATTTTTCATAAGGCCTAGCTTCATATAGCGTATATAATTTTTTCTTGTGTTGTGGTGTAGAGTCACCTTCTGTAGGTTTGACCGTGCATTTTTCGTTTGCCATGCATGTGCATACGTATTGTATAGAGTACGCGTTTATAATGTATACATATGTATATGTACTGTACGTACAGTACACATAGCCACATATATAGCCTGTACTCTACTATTATTAGTAACTGTACGCATAAAAATCAAACATTCACTATGAAAAATGCGTTTACTTAAATGACAACAATTTTTTTAGAAAATTGCCTAACTTTGATATTACGTACTTTTAAATTCCGTAAGTTGGGGTGTGCCTCTACATTCGTTCCTAAAAGTGAAAGGGTAGATTTTTGAGAGGAACATTCTGTGTGTGTGTGTGTTTGTGTGTGTTCTTTTTAAACTCTGCAGTTTCATTCCTACCTCTGCATATAGCTTAAGTTACTGTATCATTTCCGTTGATTATGCATGTTTTAAGCTCGTGTAATCCGGTTGCCTGAAAGCTACGTGGATTAAAGTGAGACATGTGTTGTCGCTTCTTCATGCCGTTGTGCGCGCAATCAAGCCCGATCCGTATACCCTACTCGTCCCGTCTTTTACACGGTCTTCCTCCGTCTGGGAGCCCTTTAGTTTACGCTGTGCTCTGTTTCAATATTCTTTTTGTCAGTCTATCGAAATCGTTCTTCTAAATTTTCTGTGCTTTTTCTGTTGTGTATAGTGATTGTATTTTTAATTATTCCACAAATCGTCATTATGGTCTTGTCTAGTCCAACCTTTAACGGTTCTTAGGTATCGCATCCCCACAGATTTAATTCTATTTATGTCAGTTGCGTTATTTGTCCAAGACTCCTTTCTGTATAGTAAAGTTGGTAGGTTGACGCAATGCGTACATTAGGAACAGTAATTGTTGTGCTTAAACATAGTACCTAAGTATAGGCCTACAATACACAAGAACAATTAACCAGTATTAGACACATGTTCATATGAATTTTTTTCCCCACAGTTACCGAGACTATCACTTCCAAATATATTGACCTTTCCTGTTGAATCTCTCTGTGTATGTCACCAGTACTACGTAGGTTATAAGTTGGTCGCTTTAAATCACCCGTAAGTGTTCTGTACCAAAGCCCGATTCAGCAATCACTAATGTACTGTTCTTGTGATTTTCCAATACCTGGGGCGAGTCTCTCTTTTGATTCTCTCGGAAACTTCTCAGGGTAGTCTAAATGTTAAGTGAATCGCAGATGTTGTCAGTAACTGCAGTTTTTGACATTGTGTTTGACCAGGAACCTACTGAGAACTACAAAGACATAGATCTATCCTTCACGTACGACTACGTGCGTGAGAGATACAACTTCACGGATTACCAAGACACCACTGCTTTCAGTTCAACATTTTGGCTTTCGCTGTCCATTGGATTTATGTGTCACATGCAACTCGGGTCACCCCAAATACAGGAGTTCATAAAGTGAGTAAAATCAGTATGACTGTCGGAGGTAACTTGCCGTAGTATTGGTGTTGCGTTTCCAGAAAATGTCCTAAAAGAAACTGTGTTTTAGACATCGGCACGTCTTATATGTGGTACACATTTTGTTATTTACGAAGGATATTCAGCGGGTAAGGCCGATCCCAGTGGCCGCACGGTCTGAGGCGTGGACCTTCTGCCGAGCGCTTGCTGGGATCGTGGGTTCGAATCCCACCAGAGACATGGATGTTTGTCTCTTGTGAGTGTTTGTGTGTTGTCAGGTAGAGGTCTCTGCGACGGACTGATCACTCGTCCAGAGGAGTCCTACCGAGTGTGGTGAGTTTAACTGAGTTTGATCTAAAATCCTCAAAAATGAGATGGCCTAGGCCCGATTTGGGCTGTTGCGCCCCAGGAAAGGGAAGAAATTCAATGGGTAAGGCTCATTAAGGCATAAAATTTAAATGAGAAGTGATTACAATGTAAGATGCAGCTCATTTATTACATGGAAGTATAATTATTTTTCCTCATAATGTCTGAGTACTTTGAAACATTTTGGAATGAATTTAAAAATTATGTCTCCATAAAAATCAGGCTCCTGCATTCATAACCATTCACGAACAGCCACATCCGCTTCCTAATTATTGTGGAATGTGCCAAAATAGGACAAATGCGTCAGTGTGCTCCGAGATTATTTTAAAAGATAAATCTAATGCGATGGAAGGAACCAGCTAAAATATAACGTTGTAATGACTTTTCTTTTGGTTTTGTGACCTAGGGAACTGTAAATTTTGAACACGTGTCGAGTATTTCTGTGACAATTAACTAATAAATGATATTTTTGCCAAGTAAAATAGAAAACAGAAAACTCATTTTTAATTTATCCACCATGAACATTATGTGTTATGCGCCGGAAATGCAGTGATGTATAAAGACGCAATATTAGCGTAGAAAGTTATGATGAAAATAATATTAACGCGTATAACAAAGCAGAATGGGCGATCCCAGATATAACCTGCTTGGCAGTAACAATTGTAGTGCTAAAAGTTTCGTTGTTTTCATGGTCTCTAATTTGACATGGGTTGGCAGTAATCGCGACTTGGTACACATGACTACGGATTGCCGTAACGGTGACATCTTTCAGAGAACGAATTGATTCGTATATCACAACCATTGGTTTGCTTTTGTGGCGGCCTCTCTATGACTAGCGAATTAGCTTGCGAAGTTCACGGGGGTGGCGTCTTCTTGCAAAAGCAATAGTTGCTTAGGTGCTGAATAAATTTCCTCTCTGTTGTGGGTCAGAAATTTAATTAACTTATTTTAAAAAACGCAACTCTCACCTTCCTGTAAAAAAAACAAGATTTTTTATTTCTGTGCACCCCATTAAGGCGTATGAAGAAGTGTAGTTATAACTGGACTCGTACTCAACCTTGGCACTTGGAGGCCAGTGGTGAGCTTCACGCCCCGACTACTTTATCCCAGGCGAAAGAACACTCTTTAGCTATTGAATAGGAGACTGGGAAGGTCCCAGAGCCGGTCTGGACGCTCTGAAGGAGAAAAGTCTCTCGCTCAGGCGGGGATAAAACCAAGATTTTGCTGCCCTGAACGGTTTTTAAATGTGTCCCTTCTCAAAGCGGTATGCCCGCATGGGGAGACGAAAAATTCGCAGAATTCAGTTGGGAAACCCGAAGGGAACAGACTAGTTTCGTGAAAGGTACTTAGAGAGGTATAACAAGGATCTGAAAGAATTAATGAGGGGCTTTGAGCTGAGTTCATGTGGCACACGATAGGGGTTTGATGGTGTACTGTCACGAACACAGGACTGAATTAAGCTTGATTAGTGTTTTGTACATTGTCCCTCCTCCTCCTTTTTCTTGTGCACTGCTAGTTCTTTGTAACAGGCTTATCATATTGTGATCTATTTCGCCCCTTTTTCGCCTTAAAATAGAAACAGGCCAAATTTTCGAAACGTGGTATAGACGCCAAAGATGATGGGCGAAGTTCCACACAGTAGTAAAGCTTATTGTAATAAGCCGACAGTAGGCCTACCGTTAATATCCTTTTAAGGTTGAATCTCTGCCGAAACGCTGGGTCATTTCTTGACAAGCTGTTGGATTCTCCAAAGCTTTGCTCCCTGCAGCCAGTTGTAGATATTTACACATTAACAAATAATTCTAGTGTCACAGTTTAGAGAATATTTGGTGAGCTTTATGCACAAAATTTTTCGATTAGTTGAGCCACGATTAAAGTCTGTGAAAAGACGTGCTCCATGGAGTTAATTAACAAAGATTTTCAGGCTTGCAGTTTATTCGAAAAATAACAACTCCACGTATCAAAGTCTGTCTTGAAAAGCTAGTAGTTGCTCAGCGAATCTAGAAGTTCTGCGCATTTTAAGCAAACCCAAGGCTCATTACCACCCCGCCATTTATCCCTATCCTGAGTCAGATGAATAGAGTCCCTTCCCTCCGGTGTTATTGCTTTAAGATCAGTTTTGGTATTGTCCTTTAAGCTACAACAGTGTCTTCAAAGTGTTGTATTTCGTTTA
The DNA here is from genome assembly GCA_013340265.1 of Coptotermes formosanus. Lineage (NCBI taxonomy): Eukaryota > Metazoa > Arthropoda > Insecta > Blattodea > Rhinotermitidae > Coptotermes > Coptotermes formosanus. The sequence continues at coordinate 37,633 of BLKM01001624.1, read as the reverse complement.
GGTTTCGCTAGCAGAACTTTCTATACACCTATCCTATTTCGTGCGTGCTACATTGCCAATCCGTCTTAATGTCCTTCATTTTATTGTTAGTAGGAGGAGGAGGAGGGCAAATTGCGAAGTTCCTCAACATGCAGTGTTTTCCAAAACTCTGTCACTTTCATCCTCTTAGGTCCAGTACACTCCTCACTTTGTTCTCGAACACCCTGGGTTCGTATCTGAGTACTTTACACGCATATAAAAATGGTGGAAAATACGTTGGGCAGAGATTTTCAAGGAGAGTATTTTAAATGGCGGTAGAGGTATTTTACGAAGTAAGCTATTCCTTATTCGTGTTGTTCGCTAAAGATACCGTGTAAAAAAAAAAGGTAAAGGGGTCCCTATACAGGCCTAAGGTCCAAGGGGGAGTAGAGGTATAGCTGTACCCTTTCGTTAGCATCGACTCTAGAAGGGGATGGGCTGGTTAGCCCCACGCCTAGGCCGCTTTACGCCTGGAAAGACGTGGTACCCATTGTACAAGAAGCTGGGTGGGCCACTGGGCCGGTCTGGACGGGTGCGGAAAATCTCGCCTGTACCGGGATTCGATCCCCGGACCGTCCAGCCCGTAGCTAGTCGCTACACCGAGTACAGTATAAAGACATTGTGCAGTCTGGTAGATATTTATGTACGTTTTGGAGGAACATACTGCCTCCCACTTCATGGCCAGTGCCTTCCTCCAAAGTGTCTGGATGCCTTTAGCAAACTACACTGCAGTCTTCGTAGTGAAAGCTTGCTATTGCGTACTTTTGCAGAGCGCACCCGCGTACCAGCAGGAGTTTTGATCTTGTGTTCATGGAACTGCACCGATACCAATGTTATTACGGCCTGGTGCACCATGTTGGCTCCCCTCCCGTCATTGGCATCCGGACTGTTGGCATCACTAGCCCTACGCTGGCTGCAGTGGGGAATCCGAACAATCCTGCATATTTTCCAGACTACTACCTCCCCTACACCAGCAGCATGACTTTCTTTGAGCGGGTGCACAACACTGTGTATTACGTGTGCTACAGGTAACTATGGAGATTTATTTTATGCGTGCAGTCGTAAGATGTATTTACACACACGCGCGTGCGCGCACACGATATTTCATGACTTTAAGCCAGTAGTTCTGGATTTTTAGCTAGAAAAAGTCTTTGTGGGTCTTATTTTTAATGTGTGGTTCAAAGACGCTGTCAGTAGCTAAGATTGTCTAGCGTCGGTGATGAATGAATGAATATGGAGCGTTGCTAGAATGATAGTGAAGGGGAAAACCATTACCAAGGTCAAAATCATGCTCCTGAGTAAGCAGTAGTACATTACCCTTGTAACGTCTGATAAATGTCTGTATTACTTCGTGTGTTATGCAAGTAACATAAGTGCACGGGGTCTTGCCGTCATGCTTTCTTCAGGTAAATGGAAATGGGTTGTTACTGACCTGCTAAATCTGGGATTTAATATACTCAAATGGCCACTTGGAAGGTCAAGAACTGGAAGGTTGAATAGCAGGAAGATGGCTCTAAGACGTAGGCGCACCCGGAACTTTTTTTTGCGCGGGGGGGGGGGGGGGGCTGATCTTCAGAATACATATAATTTATGTTTAATTGTAGAAACTATGTTATGAAAATGGTGTCAAAATCTCCTAACTGACATCTAGTTAGGTTACAGGGAAAATTAAAGCTAAGTGGAACGTAAAAAGTCTACATATTCGTAAGTTTTTATTATATTTTTCAATGTTCCAGCCGATTTCAGTGGCTGATTTAGGCTGAAACGTAAATCACATAAAACCTTTGATATCATCGTGTCTACAAAATCTGTGCTTTTTAAATTTCGCATCTTGGGGCGGGGGGGGCGGGAAGCTGCAGCCCGGCAGTCTCCTCCTTACCTTGGGTGCGTGAATGACTAAGACAGATGGATGGAACTAGCCCACGATTAATGATATAGATTGCATGGGTTTGTGGTGGTATTTAGTATGCCTATACGTAGAAATGCAGAAGAATATTCTATTGATGTGTGCCACTTGATGTGAAGATGCTGCACACAGGTTTCTCTACCACACGGTGCAGATGCCACTCAGTGAGGTGATGATGCGCTATTACTTTGGTCGTGACGGCCCATCTGTCTGGGAGGCTGAGAAAAACATCAGCCTTGTGATGGTGAACAATCACTGGAGCCAGAGCTACCCTCTGCCCCTGCTGCCATCGATCATACAACTTGGCAACCTCCACATCCAAAAGGAACCGAAACCACTTCCTGAGGTCAGTTCAGAGGATTGCGCATTTAGTTGCTTGTTAGTTCTGTTGCTCACTCATGGGCACAGCCTTTGCTCCACATCTCCATAAAGCTGTTTTGACAACCTCTCCACTGTGCTTATGCATATGTACCACCAAGACCTTGTTGTACGCCCTAGTTGTGTTCCTCAAAAAGTGGGCGTAAATAGAAAGGCGTAAATCAAAAATGAAATTCCTGTAAAAAAAGATAAATACATGCAAATAAGCCAGCCAAAGGATATTAACTGGAAAATGAGAAAGCATAAGTTAAGGGATGGGGTAATTGGTAAGGAGCGTTAAAGCAAAAAGGCGTAAAACAAGCGGGTGTAAAACAAGGCCTTAGTGTATATGAGACAGGCACACACAATGTGTCCGTAGAGTCACGCTGTTGCTTAACAATTGGCCATGGTATAAAGTTTAAAAAGTCGCAAATGGAAGGAGTTTTTTTCACGTGACACAATTGTGGTTGGAATAATCGGAGGCACGAGGTGATCGGTAGGATTTGTGCGGCTGCTGTAATTATGATGCTGCCAGTGCAAAGAAGGGTGTGGTGCATGTTACGCGTGTATGTGATCCACATGCAACACGACTGTCATTGCGCGCTTAATGAAATTCTGCCACGCCGGGAGTACAAGCGCTAAAGAAGACAGTAAGGTGACTGAACATGAGAGATTCGGGTAGTCCGTCTGTTAGCGACGAGTCATCCGCTGAAGCAATCTGTACGATACGTCTGCAGTGATATGTGTAAATGCACATGTCGACTAGGGATTACGATGAGAAATGTTCGCGTGATGTTAAAGAAACGTCTGTGTTTTACTGGGTACAAGCTCAGCGTTTGAATGCACTCCGTACAGGTGATACAGGAAACAAAGGACATTTCCCACCTATCGGCCATAAAAAGGAGGGTATGTAGGTAAAAAAGAAGCTTAAAGAGGAGGACATATAGCCACAGTTTCAGTAAGTAAAACTCTCAACGTTTCTCTGCTGGTAGTTCTTTAAACTTGATGAGCATGAAATCCAGAGGGCGATGTTCTGTAAGCACATTTTTCACAGCGTTAAAAGTTGTTCAGAATTTCCAAGCCGAAGTTTTCCAAGACCTACCAAAGTTCACCTGGTGAAACCAATGATTTTAATTGGACAATGGTAATATAATTTTATAATTATGTATTTATTTAAAAATTAGTAGTTTTTTTTGCATTTTCAGTACCATTAAAATATGCAAAAGCTTTAAGACATAACAAATGGCCAAAAACCTGGACATTTCTATAAATTTAAGAAACTCAATGGGACAGAAATTTTTTGGTTGTAAATGAGGACATGGCCAGGGAAAAATGACGCACGGTTACAACACATTTATCCTTTATACCATCTACAATGTTGAGCGTTTACTACTGCAGATCGTGGTCAATGACACGGACACGTTTCACATTTCAGGCCACGTGTATTGTCACAGCAGGATAAGGAGTCATTTGTGTTGAACAAGAGTGTGATAACACAAAAGATGTGTGTGGTGTGGACTTGCACACGCCACACTAACCCTATGGGTTTTTAGAATTATAGCTTCAGCATACATTTATAGTACATGACTGTTGTGTCAAAATATTTGTTGTATCAACTATGTGTACCTCCTTGGCTGCAGGATGTACGCGCTGTTTGATGGCTGGTGTGTTGTCACACAGATGATGACACTAATTGTCAAGCACCATGAACGTTTGTGTACTGTCCTTCTGATATTTGTGGGAGTCTGTCAGTTCATGACAGACGACTTTAATAATCAGACAGTCTCGACATGTACGTACATATTTTCTCCTGTGAGGAATTCTTAGTTTTTGACAGATGTTAGTCACACTACATTTTATATCTTGACATGTAAATACCTTCACCTATAAGAGGCTGTCAGTACCTGCGGGATGTCACCAAATAGCCTCGACATGTGCATGTTTTCATCTGTAAGAGACTCAGGATGTCAGATGGTCTCAACATTGTGCACTGATAAATGCTTTACTCTCTCTCTCTCTCTCTCGCTCTGTCACACACACACACACACACACACACACACACACACACACACACACACTTGACAGTCCTATGCCTTCATGGTGTGGTGCTTAGGTCCAGAAGCGTCTTTACCTGCTTGATCTGTCTCATGCACCTAATTGAAATATTGCTTGCTGGGAAGGACCTGAAGGATTTTTTGGATGGCGGTGCTGAGGGTGTAGTTTACTTCAGTCTGGGCAGCAATGTGAGAAGCGAGACCATGTCAGAGGAGAAGAAGCAGGTGTTTCTGTCAGCCTTTGCAGAGCTACCACAACGTGTCCTCTGGAAGTGGGAGGCAAATTACACATCTGATCTCCCCCGTAACGTGAAACTTGCCAAGTGGCTGCCACAGCAGGATGTCCTAGGTGAGCCAACTGCAGAGATGGGTAGATGAAAGTGTAACCCAAGGGGGTGGATGGGTGAAGTTGCTGCACTTAGAGGTTCCAAAATTTCAGTCGCAGTACTGTACAAATTTGAATGTTTTTGGACTACATTCACCAAAAAAGGATGGTCTGACATGTCTTTCCACTCCCTCAGCTACTAACACATCCACAGAGGCCTATGTTATGATCAGGGACTGAAATCGAGTTTTGTTGACACTGGCCAGCTCTTTGTTGGACAGTGACCATAAGTCTTGGACACTAGCGAAGAGACAAGTAATTGTCAAGTTCTGTTTCCTATATCTGTGTTGATAAAAGTAACAGTTTGGTGACATTGATTAGATATTGCTAACAGTGCCTAATTTGTCATTGTCAGCAATGGCCAATTAATGTCTGAAATTATTCATTTTAATGGCAAAAAATAGACATTGACAAAGGCTGGAAGATGTTGACAGTGACTGGACAATGTTAACAGTGATCAGTGAAAACGGTCATTGTTAACAATGGCCAAGTAATGTGTAGCATTGAATATTTATGGTATACACTGTGATATATGCATTGGATTTTTGTAAATTCCCTCAACAGTGTGAATGGTTTACAGCTCTGAATTTACTGAAAGGAGAAATGTGAAATGTGTAACATAACATCAATTTAAAAGTACTCTTGAGTGTGCTTGTTTTGTAATGTAGGCATCATGAATGTATTCAAATTATGTCCAGTTCCAGCTAACCACTCCCTTATTCATTACGTGTGTGATTTGTGTAATTGAGATATTCAGCATTTCAATACTGTTCGCTGAAGACATATAGGAAACACCATTCAAGCAGCCCCATAAGGAGAATTAAAAAATTGTGTACTCTGTTGACCTTGATGCCCATGCCCAGATTACTTGCCAGAGTAGTTTTCATTAAATTGTTACTTCATGAATCATTGCTTCATGAAATGGCAGGCATGCAAACACATAGGAACTAAAACATAAGATTTTCGGCATATATTGCATGTGATTTTAATTTTATTGAAGCGCTGTGAAAACATGTTAGGTGTATGTGTATCTTGATGTGTGTGTGTGCGCGCGCGTGTGTGTGTGTGTGTGTGTATAAATCACGACAAAATATTACTTATTTTTTTATTTGATGTACCTGTGTAGATTAATACATGGTAAGTGTGCAACATTGTAAGATGCTTGATATAATTAAGTAATCTTACAGTTAGGCATTAGTAGAAATTTGTATTCATTTGTTAGTTAGCATTACTGTTTGATTTAAAAATGTAGATTATGATTCTCTGTACTTTGTGGATTGAAGCAATCTCTTTTTCAGAATCAAAAATAAAGACGACAGTGACTCTGAATGTTACAAACCTGGTTTTGCTGGTCATGTTTATTGAAACAAACCGCACATCACTTGCAAAACAATGCCACTATACGGTTTCCCTGCATTCTAATATTAATGTGACTGCTGCCAAAATTTTAAGTTGTTTGTAATATTAACCATTTTAAACAGAAAGGGTACAAGTGATTAAAACGCTGACCATTTATGTTTCTAGCTCATCCGAATGTCAAGCTCTTCATAACGCAGGGTGGCCTACAGAGTTTTCATGAAGCCACGTACCATGCAGTGCCGCTGATTGGAATACCGTTCATATGTGACCAACAACACAATGTCCGCAAAATGGTGGACGCTGGTGTTGGCGTCAAACTGGATTATGCTACCATAACCAAAGATGAACTTGTGAAAACTGTCCTGAAAGTACTTCGTGATCCCCGGTAAGTGAATGATTTCTGAACTACAAGACAAGGTTTTTATGCATGGTGGTGTTAAGAAAGAAGTTACTTCAACTTCTTATTTGATTACTTTATTTGAAAAATTTCAGTGAGGGTGGTACTTGAATGAATGAAAGTTTTAAGGGAAAGGTTCTTTCAATACCTCATGTATACAGACTTTTTCTGTTAAGTACTTACTGGAAGGGGGACAGGGGTGTCAGGATAACCCAGTTGGTATAGTGACTAGGCTATGAGGTGGATGACCAAGGAATTGGTTGTTATTCACAGCTGGGTAAAAGACTTTTTCTCTTCTCCTCAGCTTCCAGGCCACCTCTGGGGCCCATACAGACTCTGTAAAATGGGCACCAGGGTCTTTTTCCTCAGGTGTGGAGCAGGTGGGAGAAATGTTGACCACACACGTACATGTAGTGCTGAATTTCGGAAGGCATCAGGATGTATCTTCATTCACCCATTGTCTACATGTTGTGATGCTTAATTAAACACAGGGACAACTTTATAAGAGCTGTGTTTTAGATGCAGAATGAGACCCACTTTCATACTGAGAGAAAAATGCAACGAAGAATGTTTGAAGCTCAGAGAGTGGAAGTAAGAGGAGTCTAGAGAAAATTACACAATGAAGAGCCTCACTAAATTGTGTTGTGCCAATCAAATTAAGCTTGATGAGATGGAAAGGACATGGGCACATAAGTTGGGATGAAAAATGTGTAGAAAATTTGTGTCAGAAATTCATTCCATTATTGACCACAACAACTGACAGTCTGTAAACTCAATAACAGGAAAAGTATGAGTATGGTTCTACCCAGATGTGGGTTTGAATTCAGTCACTTGAAATGATGGCATAACAAGTGGCCTTTTGTTTTCACAGTTAATCAGTTACACCCATCAGTAACTGACAATTTGTTCATTAAAAATCTTTCTTTATTATAATGGATGTTGAACAGCCTAGTTTTTGGAGAACTCTTATCACACAGTAGCAGACTGTGTTAACATAAATTTCATCCCAAAATTTTACATGCAGGGTGAGTTATAATTCCTTACTGCTAGTGAAGTAAAAGGTCTTCCTATGCACATTTTTCAGCCCCCACTAGTGTGTTGCTGTTTCTAAGTTTCATGAAGATTAATCACCTCTTGTTATTAGTATGTCTTTAGCTATGACACTCTTACACACATACACACATTCCTACAGCAGTTCTGGTTTTGCAAGCGTCACTTTTTTTTTATGAAAACAGGTACAAATACTAAAAGAAACAGACAACATTTTGTGTGTGTGTATTGAACTCACAGAAAACAAAATCTGTCATTTGGGATGCAGGAATTACTGTATTTGCTTTTCCCACCTTATTTTTTAGTTGCACTACAACACTTATCCTGTTGTGAGCAAAACTCTAATGGAAGAGACGGATGCTTCTTCCATGAAATCAGGCTGACCAGTAATGAAAACTTCGCTTCACAACTTCTTTGTCTGGCGCAATCACTATGTGTCTCTGTGTAGGTCTGTTAATAACGGTTCATAGCTCTTATTCTTTTCAGTATAGCAATGTTGAAGCTTCTTTGTAGGTAAGTTTGAAAGTCCATTACCTTGGATTTTATTTTATGTTTATAAAATCATTGTTACATTAATTATTTTCTTAGTTTCAGAGAAAATATGCAGAAATATTCAGCAATCTCGAAGGACACGCCTGACAAGCCATTAGACAGAGCAGTGTGGTGGACAGAGTATGTACTTCGACATAACGGAGCACATCATCTTCGCTCGAGTGTCTTGGACTTAAACTGGTATCAGTATCTGTTACTGGATGTCATAGGATTCCTGTTACTAGTCATCCTAGTGGTGTCATGTCTTACCTACATAATCACGCAAAGGATATTCTGCTGCCTCTGGAAGTGCTGCTCAGTTAAACATGATGATATCAATGCAAACTCTATCATTTATAAGAAATCTTTATGAATGTAAAACACTACAAGTGGCCTTCTCATATGACAGGCAACATAATAATCCACAGCATCTTCCAGAAGCCATTTTTTTATTTATGATGACTGATGATTTTATTACAGTAATTGTTATTAAATTATTATGTTATTGTAAACATAGCAGAAATCCAGCCTTTCTGAAGGTAGGAAAGCTAAACTCACATCATAAAATGAAAAATGATATTTAACTTCAGTTGTTTAATAACACTTTTATTACAGTATGTTTCTTATGTGTTCAATCATCTGACAAAAATTTTCCTTCCTAGTGTTTGTCTTGAATATGTGCATTAACATCATATTGATTTCTTCCTCATGTGTGTATAGCATAACTTTTAGAATGTCTAAAAACAGGATGGAGAAGATAAACGCCAACATGATCAAACAATTGTCCCTGCAACTTACTGATATTTGTTGTGAATGGACAAACCCCAGGAAATATGCAACATCTTGTAGGGAAGGGAAAGGATGGAAAGGGAGGGATGGGAGCATTCACTTGGTTCTAAGTCAATCCAAGGAAGGAAACCGTACTCATCTTTGCTTCTGCCAGTTACCATTTCTGTATTCGCAAAACTGAATAACCCATTTACCCATCAATCTTGTGCCACTGAATGCTAGTCTTTTAGGATCCACATTTTTGAACGCCACAATAAAGGCATCCACCTTTATCTTCATGTTGGGCAGTTGGCCAGATGGATCAAAATTGGTACTCATTTCTGTTAGAGGCTGAGTCGACCCCACGGCCATAGGGCAGCTGGAAGGATTATGTCAATGAAAATCCAATGACCCCATCAGGAATCAAACCTGCGACCTTCTGGCTTGTAGCCTCAACCAACTGCACCACCGCATATCCCATAGAACTGTTTAGTTGCAACTAAATAATTTTCTTTTACTACCAAGGCAGTTATTTTTGAAAAAGTAAGTTTCAGAGATACTCAATCACAATAGTCTCACAGTCTGAGGCTGATGCTGTCTTTGCTCAAAAACTGGCCTCATGGGTTTGAATTTCACTTTGCTCTGTGTTTGTTTTTGTTTGTTCCCTTGCGATGGGAAAAGACCTATCAAGGAAGAGGGAGAAGTGTCTAAAAACAAAGTACAGTTTCATAAAGTAATTAGGAATATTAACATGCCATAATGCCTAAACCATAGAAGAAGAATGTGAAAAAACAACAGTCATAGTCAACATTATTAGTAAGTTCTGATGTGTTCCTACTCGCTATGGGCAGGACGGTCCGGGGTCGAATCCCGGTTGGGGCGAAATGTTCTGCACCCGTCCAGACCGGCCCTGGGGCCCACCCAACCTCCTGTACAATGGTTGCCGTGTCTCTTTGCAGGGGGTAAAGCGGCCGGAGCGTGGTGTTGAACACCCACACCCATCTAGCGCTGAGGTTAAAGAAAGGGTAGAGCTTTACGTCTACTCCCCTTCTGCGCCTTCGTGTCCTGTTCTAGGGTGAACTTTACTGGACATTACCCTCTGTATACAAATTATTTTTCTGGCTCTTAAAATAGCAGACAAAAAAAGCCGTGACTGTGGAAAAATGCGTAACGTGTAGGCTAACCAGCAAAATATTGAGGCGACCTCAGATGATGGTGATAGGATTGGAGATTTTGAAAAGCATAACGAAGAAAAGAGGGACACTGGGTAACGGTACTGACGTACTGCAAGCGCGATGCTTGGAGGTTAGAGGGGTAGCAGGTGCATGGAGGGAATCCGATTTTAAGAAACATGAAGAAACTTATCCAGGCAGCTGCACTGACCCTCCCCCCCCCTCACTCTAAGCCAGGAGGCAGTTTGCAGCAGGCCTGTTCAACCGTTTATGTGGTGCGGGCAACTTCGGCAAAGTTTGGTCTGCATGCGGGCAACATGAGCTTCAGTATAGGCCTACAGAATGAAGAATAAAAAAGTATACGTACAATTATATGTATATTTCGAACTGTGTATTTTTCTATACATCATGTACAATAAAAATGTACTGCTAATAATAGGAGAAACTTACATAAAATCAATTAACAACTTAGACTAAAGTGTTGCTATTTTAGCACATTTTCACAAAATGGATTAGTGATGTTATTTATGTCTCCGTAAATAAACAGCTCAAAAATGTTTAAAGTTGCTTCGGCGTTGTATTTCGGCTTTGCCAGGGGAAGGGTTAAGAGACGTTTTCTCGTTACGAGTGTCTTTGCTGGCAACGTTGCCTAACACTGCGTCGCGGGCATGTCGTTGCACGCGAGCTACAGTTTGAAAGGGCGTTGCTTAGAGAGAGGAGTGATCAGTGCGGCCGCCTGGATAAATTTCGTTTTGCTTTTTCTTTTTGAAATTATTTATTCCTTGCATTTTAATTAAATTGTTCATTTATAAGACCAAACAAATCCATATGTAATATACACAGTATTACAGTCGTTCGTTACAGCTGCGTGTTTCGGCCAAGTGGTGTGTGGACTCCGTGAGCATGACAAAATTATTTGCCGAAACATGTAGGGTAAGGAAAGATTGTAATGCTGTGTATATCACATGTGCGTTTGTTTGGTCTTATATAAATGAACGACTTCCTGTTGCTGGTTAAAATCGCCTTCCCGCTATGCACCTGCTAACCCGCTAACCTCGAATAAACTCGCGTGCAGTGCGTCCTTACACTTGCCAGCCGTTTCTATTGGTAAATACGCATAGTTGTCCATATTTAGTAGGATCGTAGCGCCTTCAAGGTCAAATGAAGAAACTTTTAAGTCCTAAATGGCGGTAACCTTTTATCATTCGATGCAGCATAACATCCAAAACACTTAACGTCGCAAAGGACTTGATTATTCAAGACCAACTTTGTTCCTCACGGCATACGATTGTATAACATTGTAGCACGTAGGCCTGGTTTGGCTTCGCAGAACTCTACACTGAGTCGTGTGCTTCGCCTTGAAAGAGGCTGTAAATAGGTCGTAAAGCTTTCGTCATGTTTGGTAGTTCTAAATCCCACAACAAGTGTAATTTGCTTTTCTGGGATATACAGGGACGTCATTTTTATGTGATAGCTGTCGCTAGTCACGTCCCGTCGGCTAAATTTTGCGTATACAATGAACTACGTGCTTCTAAGATTTGACGCATGTCTTCGAACTGGCGGGAGACTGTTTCAGCACCGTCGTTAAATGTGGCGAGTAAAAAGGTATATTAGCAACACAGTACATAAAACCAAAATGCATGGAGTCACAGGAAATGGAATAGTGGGGAGTGCTGCAGTGTCTGCTGGCGCGCGAAACGGTCTGGGTGAAGAGTGTCGAGATATGTCACGTAAAATAATGTGCCTCGCTGCTTTTGTAAGATTTCAGGTTGTCGTGATGCTAATTGGAAGCACTATGTCGCACTCTGTAGAGAAGTCGCTTTGGAAGAGGCTACGGACATGTCGTAAGCTAGACTACGGAGTGAATGAAGGAATGATACTAATTGTAAAGACGTCCTTTTGGTTGTGATGCTAAGTACTCTGGCAGAAGTGCAGCTGTGTTTCAGAGGAATTACTGCCTCCATCATCAGGGCAGAAAATGATGACTGACGCAGCAGGATTATCTGAAACATGGTACACTTCTTCCAGCCTATACAGCATATCATATCGCAAAAGACCAATCTTTATGCTTGTCCTGACTTCAACGGAAGTGCATTACGAATTCTCAACATAAACACACGTTCATTTATTGGCCCATTTCACTACCCTCTCTGCTGTCAGTGTTCGGCTGTGCAGTCAGTTACTTTAGTGGGGCGAGTGAAGACGCGCACTGTAAAGCACTGTCTTGGGTTGCGTAGCAGAGAATTCTGTGTGTGTTGCCTGTGAGTCGTCGTTAGTGAATTATCAGTTTTGTTTTTAGTGATTCTCATATCGTTGCATTGGAACGTCAGTCACATGAACACATATCCAGGGTAAGTTATCATATGTCTTAAAACTTGTAGGTTTGTTAATAATCTAGTGGAATACAGGGACATAATAGTGTTGAATTAAAGTGAAGTAAAGAAGAGGAACTTGACTTTTATGGTAACTCTTTAATATGTAATATTTCTGTGACTGTTTTTACAAATTCCAATATCATGCTGCATAAACCCAACATCTCACTGATCACAGCTAACGTTTTCAAAGTTTTGAGAGTTGAGGTTACCACATCGTTGACTGTGAAGATTATTGTCTTCTGGAACGTCACATCGTGCAGTCTGGTAGAAATTTAAAGGTGTTTTGGAGACACATGCCACCTGCCTAGTCTTCTACACTGAAGCTAGAGGTAATAAGTTGCTCCAAAACGCTGGTAAATTTTCACCAGTCTACAAAATATCACATAACGGTCTGTTCATCATGGCATACTTCTCCTCTGTAACTATTTTAGCCTTTCGTGTAATATGAAACATCGTTCTGGAAATAAGTTTTGTACGTAAGTCAAATTGTTTTTAAAAAAAATCTTCCAAAGAACATGGCCCATTGTCAGTGCCTTCAGCAGGTGAGCAGTATTTGACCAATAATTCTTAACCATAACACTGTTATCCGGAAGAGCAGTACCTTCCCACTGGTACAGTGGTTCATCCGAAGACGAAAGCAGTTTGCTGTTGAAATGTCGTGTTTTATGTTTTATACTGAGTGACGATGGGAAAAGTTCTAATACATATCAGTAATTTTTCGCATACTCTAAAACTCATTTGTAAACGTTAAGGTTTTATTTCAGTTAAAAACATGTTATAAGTGGCCAAATATATTTCGTTTTCGTGAATATGTAAGAAGAGACCAGTTATTTTTTTCACATTGTGTTGTAGAAGAAGTGACATATAAAAATCGCCATTTGTAAATACTGGAATAAAGTTTCTTCCGATTAAATCCTGCATGTCGAGTGTTCACGTCAAAAGTGAAGTTCTGGACGGTGTAATACGTTCAGCAGAACGACGGCTGGGGATCCACGCTTCTCTTGTAACACACGGTGTTATCATCAACGTGTCTGTACTGTGTTGTTCATCTGTTTGTGCACAGCAGTAGAGGTGTAGTTCAAGAATTGTCAGGCAGGGCAGCCGGGATAGTATACTTAGTGACTAGGCTGCGGGATGGGCGATTAGGGGTTCGAATTCCGTTGAGGGAAAGAGATCCTCCTCCTCGCAGAAACGTCCAGACCGGCCCTCGGACCCACCCAGCCTCCTGTACAGTGAGTACTGGGTCTTTCCCGGGGTTAATGAGGCCGGGGAGTGGTGTTGACCACTCACCTTCATCTAACGGCCAGGTTAAGAATGAATGGAGCTATACCTCTACTATCCCCATGTGCCTTCATGGCGTGAACAGGGACAACTTTACCTGTTATTGTCACAGAACTTTGTAGAGTCCTGTATGAATGTGAGCCGCACTTTAAGTTTAGTATTTTGATAGGCACGATTGCGTCACTTTCTTACCCAGAAGTTCTAAAATTAAACATATAATGGCGGCAGTTATACCGCCTGCTAGGAGTAATAAAAGATTAATAATCATGTCAGCCGACACAACTATCGAAGGTTTTTCCACTATTTCGTTGCGGTTTGGTGGCCACGTGATGTCAACGAGTCGTTTCAGGATTCCGGTTCGTCTCATTTCTTGCAGGCTAAAATATTAAATACAAGGCATGTCAATAAAATTTTTAAGGTAAACATCAGTATTTTTTGTCGGAATTACAAAACTCATAGAAGAAACGTTGTGTTATATTTTACTAAGTAACAAGGTGTTCGTCTCCATGAAGCGGAACCCCTTTTGAGAGCTTAATATTTGCTGAACCAGGCAAGAAATTTTTTATGGAACTAGAAAGGTTCGTAAAAATGTAAACAGGAGCCCTCTGAACCAAATGAACCCATTCCTTTTCCCACCCTATTCGTTTCAAATAAGTTTTTAAGTTATTCTGCCTATCTACGCCTAGGTCTTCTAAGTGGACTGTTTCCTTCAGGTTTTCAGACCAAAACTTGATGCACTGATTGTCTCGCCCATGCGTAACAAACTTACAGTCCATCTCATCCTCCTTTAATTTGACCATCCTAATAATATTGGGTGAGAAATACAAATTATGGATTTCCGCATTATTTAATCTAACCTAGCAGCATTTCCTTTCTCCACCGTACTCCAAACACCTACCCCAACGCCCTCTTTTCAAACATTCTCAGTCTATCTGAGATTTTAGGTATATTGCACTATAAATAATGCTATCTATCACACTATGTGGACTCATATTCTGCAGGGCAGTAACCTTGAGGTTAAGGTACCTTAAATGTTGCATACTTACTGATGTTTGAAAAGTGTTTTATACGCGCTGGATTTGCTGATGATCATGGATAAGGTTGTGGTGTGCTGTGCGTATGTAATATCGACAATACGGCAAGGTATATCTGCCTGTAGCCCTTTCAGAGAAGTATCTAATGTAAGAAAACTGTATTTTTTCTCAACACAGAGTCGCTGTAATCCTTCCAAATCTGTGCTTGGTAAAGCGTTAGATCGCACTTCCGGCTCCATTAGCTCTGTATAAACTCGCCTCATCAGAGAATCGGTTGAATTCTGTAGACATACAAAGGTTAAAAAACACGTGTGTTAATACTGCTTTCAGTTATAGCTAAAAAAATTTGTATTACAGTTTGAAGTGATGAGAACCCAAGTCAACGTAAGCGTGTACAGTAAAACCCAGCCACACCTCGTAAATCGAGTGCATGTAAATACGACGCACTGAATAAACTGAGTCTGATGAGGTTTGATATTTATAATCATTACTGCTGATACTTATTAATAAAACTGAGTTATCTTAATCTTAAGTTAATCAAAATTAATAGTTATATTGTGATATGTGACACTTAGTGGATCCTAAGCCGATCTCGGTGACCGCGAGGTCTAAGGTGTGGGTCTGCGGCCGTGCACTTGCTGAGATTGCGGGTTCGAATCCTGCCGGGGTCATGGATGTCTGTCTCTTGTGAGTGTTGTGTGTTGTCAGGTAGAGGTCTTTGCGTCGGGCTGATCACTCGTCCAGAGGAGTCTTACCGAGTGTGGTGTGTCTGAGTGTTATCGTGAAGCCTCCATAATGAGGAGGCCCTGGCCCATTAGTGGCTGTTGCACCACTGGGGGAAAAAATAAATTCTAAGGAAATGTGACGCAGGTTAAATACTTGGGACTACAGAGAGCAATTAAATTAAATTTATGAAGACATTAACGGCGGATAAATTATGGGAATATTTTCTACCATTCGCTTCTAAAACTTTCGAATTCTAATTCGTAACTAAAAATACATAGATTAAGAAACATCAGACTGTAGGTATACCTGTTATTTTGCATGTGTGTGAAACTTTGTTATAGCGACTGAACAGCATCTGCACGGTGTTGCCACCAAGTAGCGTGTTTATCACATGAACAGAGCATAAAATTGGCAGTTGGTCTGTCTGTATTCATTGCAATGTCTCAACGTTAACGAGAAACTGTGATTCATATGGCCCAAGTATGTTAAAAATGTCTATGATTTTGGACATTGTACGGTAGAATCCGGTTATAACGATATCGATTAATGCGACACTTGGTCTATAGCGTCAGATATTCTGTGGTACCAATTAATTCCACGCTGTTAACCATAACATTATACCCCTCACGTAGAACAATACTCGTTTATAACGACACAAAATATTCAGTCCCTTCCGTGACGTTATAACCGAGTTCGTGTGTTTACCCGAAAAGGTTCCATATGTATAGTTCCGCGTGTCACTCCAAGGCGGTAGCTTCCGTCCTTAAGAAGACCCTCGAAATCCACGAAGGGCAGGTTGTATCTCTGGACAGTCAGGAATGATACGAATGTGGCTGCGTAAGCCGCCGTCATGATCACGCCTGTGACGTAAGCTGTGACGTAGACCAGACGAGAAGGAAACTGCGTCATTGTAGCGGGACCTGTATGCGGTGAGAGGAGCAATTGTGAGACGTGTATTGTGGTTGCTTACGACCGCGCTCGTGTTGCCGTCTCTCAGTCCCGCGGACCCATAACGAATAGCCTTCTCTAAAAGCACTCACTGTACAATGTGTCTAAAACGTTTTTGAAGGTATGTCATGCCTTTAATAGATAAACTGACGGAAGAAATGGTCGCTGCCTTCAACGAGTTCGACCACTCTGTAAACCATCATTTCGGTGTTTTGGACTTCGCTGCCAACCTTTCTGAACTCAATAACGTACTTGTATATCCCTGAGTAATTAAGTCGCTCACTGCATTTCAAGGACGAAATATAGAAACAAATCTTAGATGGAATTATACAGAATTCATTTTCGAATTAAGTTCTTTCTCACAGAGAACAGAAGATATTTCCATTATAAAGACTAAACTATTGATGCTGTACAGGGGAAAGTCACTATTTATTGTAAAAATAATGCGAAACATATAAATACAATCGGTGTAAAAACTGGACAATTTTTTTCAGTTTTAAACTTGGGCCGGGATAGGGTAGACGGTATAGCGACTCGCTACGGGCTGGACGGTCCGCAGATCGAATCCCGGTATGGGTGAGGTTTCCCGCACCCGTCCAGACCAGCCCTGGGGCCCACCAGCCCCCTGTACAACGGGTGCCGAGTCATTCCCGACGGGTAAATCAGCCGTTCCGTGGCGTTAACCACCCACCCCCATCTAGCGCCGAGGTTAAAGAAAGAGTAGAGCTATTCCTTTAGTCCGCTCTGGGCCTTCAGAGCAGGTTGTAGAGTTAACTGGTATGTATAGTAGAAACTGAAATGAAACTCTTTGACGAAGGTAACAGCAGTATGACAAGACTTCGCCAACTTAACAGTCACAGTGCAAATTTAGCCATAAGATAGGATTTAAACACTATATCAATCTTTACAGAATAAACGCAACGCTATATTCACGTTCCTTTTTTTATTATCTTACAACATGTTTCGGCCACGTACGCTGGCCATCATCAGCTAGAAACTCGCACAATCATAACGGAAACTTATACAGTGAGGTAGAGGCCCCCCTTTTACAGTTAAAATTAAGAATTATGAAGACATATAATTGCCTAACCACTAGGGACGCCTGGGCTTGGGTGTGGTAAAGAAACAGGGCGGCAAACTGTAGACTGAAATCATCTGGCTGTGGATGGGAACCGGAAACGTGTTCTTGTGAATGCGGTAAATGGAACTTCGGCTTCGATAAAAGTTAGGGAATTTACTGATTAGCTGAAAGACTGTAAGTTCTCACGAAGGACTCAGTTCCGTGGAGTTACTACTGCGACTTACCGTAAAGAATGTGTCGCCTGATTAGAGAGAGCTAAGTTTGTCAACTTTATATTGTGGTTTCCTGACTTAGGCACTGTAAAGAATTTATAACATTTAAGATTCTTACTGTTGTGTTATAGGTAGCTGCCGATGTTTTGGACAAAATGTTTGCCTCTGTCTTCAGGGTAAAAGTAAATAGAGGTAAAATATGGAAATTATGATTATCATATAACTCACTGCAGGATATCCCAGCCCAGAAGTAACAACCCAAATTTTTATTAACGCGTTTGGAATGTTTGGAAGGCGAAACGACAGCGAGATACATTTTTCTCCGAGTACTTTAATATTCCGCTATCGGTATCATTTGACAGGTGCTTCATATTCTAATTCATTCATCTGCAATCGAAGCTACGTTGTTTATATATGAACAGCGTCGCAACGTAAACTATAAATTTCAAATCTTATGAATTTTTTTAAACCTTACGTCACTCACTTTGCTGACAGAAGGCACCAAAAACGTGGAAACAGGAACTCTTGATGCCGTAATCTGTCTTGTCTCGTTCTGTCCCGAAGTACCGCGTTGCCGTCAGAGCTACCACGATAATCAGTGCAACGAGGATAAAAGCTGTCCACAGTGGAGTACTGAAGGGTGACAATACATGTCTAAGTGTATTTTGTTCTGCCGTGGGCTGCCTGATATGTACCGCTAATCTGTAAAGCCAATGAATAGACGTATATCACATCCTGTCAGGGGACAGACGGGAAACATGGTACCGCTAATCTGTAAAGCCAATGAACAGACGTATATCACATCCTGTCAGGGGAGAGACGGGAAACATGGTACCAGAAAAATTGACAAGGAACAATCTTCCGTTGCGAAAAAGAATTGACAATTATTGCACAGATACCATTCCCTATATCAGCAGTTCCAAAACTTTCATGTGTGTGACCCTAAAGTGACAAATGGTATGTGACCCGCGACCCTACCACGGAAACGTCAATAGGCAGCGATATGTACTATAAATGAATTAATATTAATGCCTTTTCTTGAACACTACATAAGTCTGCCACTTATTAAAAATATTAAATTTTTAATGTTACTTCTCAAATGCAATATTTTTGGGACAATATTAAATACACAAAACATACAAGAAACAAATATCCATAAAAACCTCCTGTGAACCTACGTCAGACACCCCGCGACCCTGATTTGGTTCGCGAGTTGAGGTTGGGAACCACTGCCGTGTGTGAGTAGTAATATAAACAGATGAAACCTTCAAAAAAGTCTAGTTATTTCTAAGTATGTGTTTGGAATGAAAGGTGTAGATTCTATTGAGTATTCAGTAAAAATGGAGGTATTAAAAGCCGTATAAAGTGTGAGACATAAGTTTCTCACGAAGGCAACTATGAAGAATACTGACTTCGCGAACGTGACGCCTTATAGTCTGGTAGAAATTTGCCGACGTTTTGGAGGAACCAACTACTTTACATTACACCTTAATGAATAACGCAGCAGGGCCCTCTCAGAGGGCAGTGGTCAATTTAAACCACCCCATAAGGCGGTAGGCTTCTTTACTACCAGAGTGAGGGTCTGAAACTTCTTAATTTTTCCTTGTTATACTAAGCTGTTCTTATGACGCACCTTTTGTTTGTAAGCAGTGCAGCGTTTTTATGATTCTGTAGGTAAGCTCTAATTTTAGTATTACTGTGACAATCAAGTGAAAACGTCCTAAACTCTGTTATAGCATTGAATGAAATACTTTGTCTGCCGGGATAGCTTAGTCAGTATAGCGACGGGCTGGACGGTCCGGGGATCGAATGCCGGTTGGTGCGAGATATTTTGTGCCTTGCAGACCGGCCCCGAGGCCCGCCCAGCCTCCTGTACAATGGGTGCCGGGTCTGTCCCGGCGGTAAAGCGGCCGGGAAGTCGTGCTGACCAACCACGTTCTTCTAGTTCTGAGTGGTGAATTCGTAGGAAATATACTTCAACCTCTCCTCTGTGCCTTGTTAAGTACGTTACGGGGTGACCTCTTCAGGTGCACTCTAACGTCTTGAGTCTTTTTCCATCATATTAGTCTGACGCCTGATGACGGCTGTAGAGCTGAAACATGCTGGATTGTAAATAAATGACTTACACATATATATATATATATATATATATATATATATATAAGTACCTGCTTGGATGCAGATCCCAGTGGCCGCGCGGTCTAAGGCGTAGGTCTGCGGCCGAGAGCTTACTGGGATCGTGGGTTCGAATCCCACCGGGGGCATGGATGTTTGTCTTGTACAGTGTTTGTGTTGTCAGGTAGAGGTCTCTGCGACGGGCCGACCCCTCGTCCAGAGGAGTCCTACCGACTATAGTGTGTGTCTGAGTGTGATCAAGTGACAATAAACAAACAACCTCGACACCTACTGTGAACAAGTAGGTAGAAGAGGTGAGGACTACGAACGAACGAAAGAACGAAAGAACGAACGAACGAAAGAACGAATGAACCTGCTTGGATATGTATTATTTCATTAAATTAGTTTATACGGTTATAATATACTTACATATTACAAAATCTTCTATAATGATTTGAGTTATGTAATCGAAGTTACGTGATGTAATTCTGCAGTGGACGTAAACACACTATGAAAATTACAGAAATTTTTAATAGGCCTACTTACTTTGAAGTTAAAATTGGAGGTAAATAGTCGACAATATCCATGCGCTCCGCTGTAGAGGAAAACAAGCTGATTCCAATTTCGACTTTTTCCGTCACAATTAAACCCACTACTCCGTTCCAAGTTCCATTCTCGTTTCGAAATCCGTATGCTCCGTCAGGGGGGATCATATATTCAGTTCTGTGGAGCAGATACGTGAAGCTTTGTGATTATGTTCCAATTAAATATGTTGCTCTTATAGAACTAGCTCCACGGAATGCTTGAGAAGCGAACGGTTGCTCAGCTGGTCGAGAAATCCCGCTGAACAGACGGTTTATTACCGTATTCACCAGAGGTCACCACTAGTCACCTGTACAAGATTTACGCTTTTAAAATTTTGCTTGCGTTCAGCAAAATGTCTTTCGCTTTATCTGTACATAATAAGCGAATATGAGTGAGAATGTTGTTGTTAGAGAACATCCTTTGTAACGGAACAACAGCAATATGAATGGAAGGAAAAGCATAATTTTGGTGAGGTAATGTTGAAGGAATGTACTCACTGAAAGTTCATCCTCTTTTGAAGTTCCTTAAATATCCACACTGAGAATCCAGCAAATTCAACCGGCTTTTTATCTTTGTACTTCGTCTGTATGATGTAGGGTGCCTGCAGGAAAAATAATGTGTTGAACAAAAACACTAATCACCAACAAATGCACAAAGAGAGTTTTATCATCAATCGTAACACGAACATGTAGGAGTGTTACGATTGATGATAAAACTCTCTTTGTGCATTTGTTGGTGATTAGTGTTTTTGTATGATAGAGTGCACGGACATGGAACACATGAAATATGTTTAACACTTTTATATGCGAGCCTTATTTTACGTATTACTATATAGGCGGCTGATACCTTTCAACGGTAGGTAATATACACACACGTACTTCTTGCATCGATTTACCTTTTTATATTGTAGACTTTGAAATGCGCTTTAAAGTAATAATTTTACTAAATATTCCCATCAAGAATTTGAGAAGTCCTTGAAAGGCTATTTGATAGAATAATAGGTGTTAGTACGTGGAAGTGACTGTATATTATTCAAGAATAGGGGCTGTAATTCCCCCAGTAGCCTTGGCATTTCTCGACTGCTTTATAATAATGGCTTATCTGTCAGCTGGGTACAAATTACCTGCAGTCTTGCAATTTAGACTCTTCAAAATATGCCTAAATTTTCAGTTAGTCTGGCTGTAACTGAATAGCACAGGGTTTCTTTGAAGCCGCTGAAATACATGCCTGAGCAGGTCAGGCCTCTGTAAAAGGTTCTACGGTATCAACGGAGTGTCGGAAACCAATTTTTGACGCTATTACGTCATTCCACTAATTTTTTACACTGTAATAAGTGTATTTGAGGAATATAAAGCTCTGTCGTTAGAAGAAATATTTTAAAAAATCCTGAATTATTTATGTACTTGCAAATTGAGGGAGGTTATCTGAACATTATTTGCCTTTGAAGCCCATATTTCAGATAACAGACATCCAGCAATTAACCCAGCTCGGTCACCTGTGACTTTGCACTCTTTATGCCCATGGGTCAGAAAATTCTAAATCCCATTGCCAGATTTAATTGACAGCCCATTAGTTTTGAAGTCGGTCGCTTAGATGGAGAAGCCTACGGTCAACCGCTGCGGGGGGGGAATTGCCTTCAAAATGATTAAACAAAAGAAAAAGAAAACTAATTAAGAATAAAATGAAGGAAAACAATAAAAAAAGATGTAGAAGGAAGGGAAGAGTATTACAAAATAGGGAAAGGCCGTAGGAGAGGAAAAAGGAATAAAGGGGAATAAGAAAATGAGAAAATGAATATCGAAAATATTAAGCGGGAGAAGTAAACCTAGACGTAGAAGAATAAGAGAAATTCGTAAAGATTTTTTTATGTCTCCTTTGTACGCATACTTTTGAGGGTATTGACAGTCATACTTCTCATTCGGTAGGTTCCAGGTTCAAATCCGGTGGCCGGCTATCTCGACTGACGTCCCTCATCTTGTCCCTCAGTCCACACTGGCAAGTGCCATGTTCGTACCTCACATCAGCTCTACACACTTTCTTGCACATACTTTTCGCTTCATTATCACCCGATTGTCCTACCATTCGATATCAACTCCATGAAACTGACATATTCTTTATGAAAAGAGTGTGAAACGGACACTATATTAATACCTGTGGTCTTAGAGCCCCCTTGATGACGACACCATGGAGATCTCTCCTCCTCTGTACAAATGGAGCCATGTACCAATTAAGTCCGGTACCATGACTCCAATCACCAATGCGAATCTTCTGCAGGGTTTGTGTAGAATTGACACGGAACACCTCAGTGAGTATTACCTCCTGGATTTTGCCTCTTAACCTCGATGAACTCTGAGCTACCAAAAACTCATAATCGAAGGGAAGGTAAATTCTGGCGAAGAACTCTTCCAGTGATAGCATTGTGTTCAAAAATATAAGCCACTTCCCACTCCGTAGTCTGCTTCTTGTTACCTGTGGTTCAGAATTTGATTCTGAAATTTCATTTCTCTTTATTCTTACTTATAATACTCCTGTAAGTTACATACCTAACCAACAACAGCGCTTATAAACACACAGTTTAGAAACTCGTAACTGTTTGAATTTGCTGCATGTTTACAATGGTGCCTACCGTCTAACATGCAACGAGATGGCACGTGGTGACCTCCGTGACGTAGTACTTTCAGTGTTATGGTGCCTACCGTCTAACATGCAACGAGATGGGACATGTTGTCCTCCGTGACGTAGTACTTTCAGAGTGTTATGGTGCCTGCCGTCTAACATGCAACAAGATGGGATATGGTGTCCTCCGTGACGTAGTACTTTCAGAGTGTTATCAGGTTTCATTCTGAATGCCTGAAGTCACTGATTTACGCCCATAAGAAAAGTAGATCATTACTCCGAGTTTCACAAAACTAGAATCACTCAAATTGTTTTTGTGCATGTCCTCTGCCTTGTACAAGTATTATACAAACTGGAATAAAGCGTAGGAAATGCGGGGAAAATTTCATTCACGCCCAAACGCAAACTGTGGCTTTCACTGCGCTAGTTTTACGAAACTCAAAGTCACTAAATAAAATTTCTGAGTATATTTTATCCAAATCCGATAAATAAGCCAGAAAATGGGGCAGAATACATTCACGCCCGTATTTGTCACCAGCTGACAATTTGTATTATATTGTACGCTGCGAATATGTTTATATAATTTCGAAACAAAAGATTTATCATTTCATAACTGTCGTGCTATATTATTATTATTATTATTATTGTTGTTGTTGTTACTGTATTATTTAATTATAATTCCATCGACCTGAGAACACTGTAGTCGGCTTACTTGGCCGAGAAAGTTCTCGCCGTTTAACGCATTCTGAAGATTCATTACCGTCATCGGAAAACCCAACACTGGTCTCAGTACTGAGCAATATGAACCAAGTCCAGACACTTGTGTCATTAAGGTAATTATTAATATTCTCTTCCTTTCTATGCCTAGGTCTCTCAATTTATGTTTCCCTTGAGTTTCTACCGCCAAAACTTTGAACAAATTCGTAACCTGTATCTAGCGACCTAGATTCTCCTCTCACGTCATTATTCTTGATTTTATAAAGTGCTGTTGTTATTACTGTCATCAACAATATTGACATACTCGCCATCAGTAATTATTTTACCTGCGTCAGTAGATTGCCTAATGACGTGTTGCTGCAGATGACAACGTATAGAGGATTAGATGTAACACAGGCTTGAGGACAGAGCGTTTGGACAAACAGAGATGCTGTTGGAAAGCCTTGCCGCGCTATGGACACGACAAGCTTTGGTAGCTGTAAAATTCTTACAAAAACAAGTTGCAGAAAATGTGATGAATATCGATGTAGCTGTTCAAAACTTTCAGTGTACTGAAATAAATGCACAAAGATACGAGTAATTTGTATAACTAATTTGTTTATATGAAATGCAAATAACGTGACACTTCCCTACCGTAGACGTAAGGGAAAACATATGAAGGTATGAGATTTATTATCTAGGGGAAAAGAGGAATTTTCCAATCATTGGAAATATTAATCAGTGTCGTCTCTGTGTGAGGGAAAAGGCTTAGGACAGTAGCTTCTAAAATTTCGTATGTGAGGATCCATTCTTGACTTAAAATTTTCCACAGACCCACTCACATGCTAGCAGTTGTACTCTTAAAAATTCCGTTCTTCTGTGATATCCCGGGATATTTGAACCCTCCAGCACATCGCTGCAGAAACTTCTGTGATATCCCGGGATATTTGAACCCTCCAGCACATCGCTGCAGAAACTTCCAAACCCGAAAGTTACCAATCGTCTTAGACAGGTCCACATTTTATTTAACGCAACAAATACAGTTGTTTTAAAATAGCGGTGTACATCCTAGGCGTTTTGTCAGTCTGCTGAAGACGTACTTGAAGTCCCCTCTGAACAACTCTGCCTGTCGGGGTCGGCAGCCCACAGGTTGAAAAGTTTTGGTATAGAGTTTTGATTGCTGCTGCCACCTTGCGGACCTAGGCAGTTTACACCCAGCGACAGGTACCAGTACTCTGTCGCAGTGTTCTTGTTGTGTTACACGATGAAGCCACAGCTTTGTTTATAGTTACTGACTTGGAATTATATTTCTTCTTGCAACAGGTGGACTGTACGGTACAGGGTAATTCGTCAGTCCGTCGGGGATTTTCGACCTCTGCAGTACGACCGGGGGGGGGGGGGGCAAATCAACAGAGGGAGAGGCACTCCAAGTTTCTGTCTTATCTTAGAGGTGCTCGATATGTCCACCCTTAATTTCGCGCCACTAATAGGGTCTTAGAAAACTTCATCACTGTGTGGTCCGTGGTCTCCAGCGGCATAAGCTTAATATCCATTTTCGCGAAAATCAGTCGATTGTTGCAGAGACAGCTTTGTGATTGCCTGAGTCAACTTTTTCCTTAAAAGAGGGAACCAGGCTAAAAAATCCATTGAAACTTCCAAACGCTCTGTCTTAGGTCTATACATCGTGTCGCGAATTTATACATAAGGGAAAATAATATACATTTCGTCCTTCACAACTCAATTTTTACTATTAAATTTCAATTTTACTGCATGTTTCAGCCCTATTTACAACCAGTATCACAGCTTGAGGAAGAACACTGTTTTACAATCAGCATGTCAGAAGTACAATGAGATTTATTTTTTAAAGTATAATTCAGACTAATAACCTAGGCTTCACCAATTTCTGCTGTAAATAAGCTGAAATTGTGTAAAACATTTTGTTAAAAATATATGTAGTTTAAAATACGGTTTGTAGCCCTGCCTACTCTTGCATATTATAATGTTTTTATGGACTTAATCCTCTTATACTCCGCTGGCCTCTGCAGAGTAATCGTGCACCTTCTGTATTTACATTCCTTCGAACTTATTTCTTTTTTTCCACATTTTATACTTTTAACAGAATACTGCGTCAAGAAAAGTAAACACGGAGGATATCTATCATCATGTCTAAAGAGAACCACACTAATTCACTCAAGGAATTGCCTCATATATTATAAAAGGATTTTACCTAAAATTGAAGAAAGTCCATGAAAATGTTATACTGTGCAAATGTAGGCAGGAGTACAAACCGTATTCTTTACTATATATATATATATATACATACATACATTTCAACAAAATATTTTACACAATTTCGGCCTATTCACAGCAAGAATCGGTAACACCCGATTTTTTAATCTGAATTAGGATTGTAAAAAATGAGCTGACATTTTGATTCTGACAAGTTGTTGTTGTTGTTGTTGTTGTTGTTGTTGTACAATAGTATTCTTCCTTAAAATGTTTTAAACTCAGTACCAGTGTTGGCCGGAAATAGGGCCGAAACATGCAGTAAAATTTGAAATTTAATTGTAGACATTGTGTCTTCTTGAAAGATAACTTCGAAGACTTAAGTAGTTTCTGTGTTATGTGACAGACGGGTATGCAGCAAACATCTAAGATAATCCCTCATCAAAATTTTGTAGGCGTTTCGTATTCCATTCGAACTGCTTGCCCAGTCAACATAGGTCTGATGAAGGAAAGATAAATTGTGTTGTGTACTAAAGTCACAATACTTGAAAATACTGGCAGGCTTACCCTTTTGGTCTGAATGTACGAAACATACAGTTGAGGAGTGAAGCTTCCTCAGAACGCTGACAGTGCCATCGACTGTCATCTTAACAGAAAATCCATCGGTGCATACAAAAATCCATAAAGTACAAATTACAAGCAGACACTTTTTTTTCATTTCCGTTTAGATTTGTTGATGGTTTGAGAGTACCTCACACTTGAAGATTTATCAGCCTATTATGACTACAACCACTGTAGGTGTAATTCTCCTTCGTGCGATGCCAAGGGTATGATCTTATTTTAAAAGCGATTTCTAAAGAGCCTCGGTATAGTTATATGACAAATTTATAGTTACTACTACCTTGTCAAAAGCCTTACTTAATTATCTAATATATCATTTTTGTAACAATTAATTTATGACCACAGTTAATGCAATTTCTCGCCAGCAGTGACTTCTCTTCAAACTACAGAACGTATCCTCAATTTTATTCCCGCAAGGTTTTTTCCATGGGAAGTCACTCTATTTATTATCACAATTTGTGACAACACTTTGAATGATATACATTTTATTTCCATTCCTTTGGGCCATTTGTAATTGACATATAAGTGAACCTAAAATGATTTTTCACTCAGTATGTAATGTACTATGCTAATGGCATTACATATACATAGCTAATATCGTTATAATGTACATAGCTAATGGCATTAACATGGAAAATGTTATTGGAAAGATCATTGTAGCCACATTCTGAAGAAGAATCACATGTGTATAGCCCACGTACGAGTATACACACACACTGAGTCTTACGGGAGCAAAACCGTGAATCGAACTAATTTGTCGGCTGTCAGTCCGGCTACTTCGAATGCGCGCTCGCATTTATCACTGTGTCATGCATTTCCATGAAGAGGGAGGCGAAGAAATTTCGGCTATGACGGTATAGCGCAGAATTGTCACTAATACAAATGAGGGATATTTCGTTCCACGAAAAATCCCTACATTGAATTTGGAAGTTAGAAAATAAACGCCTCTTCTTCGATAGTACAAATTCCAGTTCTGTATTTATTATTTTTTCTTATAAGAACAGGAAAGGAAAAAACGGAAAGGATTTATTTCATATTTATCTAAATTTATTTGACAAAATATTTCAATTAGGAGTGCAGATAAAATTAATATTAAGAATATTTCCCAATTAACATTTTTCCATTTGCATTAGACGTCCATTTAAGTACAAAACCACAGCAATAAAATTAGACCCTACTTGTGTAAGGCCGTAAAACGTGAAATAAGAAACTAAGCAAGTACCTGCATTTTAAGTTACATCCACTGATAACCAAGTAATCTAACAAGACGTGGACAAGTGGTGAAGGGACAAAATAGAGATCAATTTGCAGCGAAAGAAAGTGCATTTATTATTCAAATCAAGCCCGAAATATATTGTAAGCGTACGAGATAAAGAACAATTAAAATATCAGGTTAGTAGATTTTGACTGTGCTGCTGTAAAGTACACACTTGTTCATTAAGGTAAAGTTCAACCTATCACAGGCCATGAAGGCCCAGACGGCGAGCAGATGTATAACTCTACCCTTTCTTTAAACTTGGCGTTAGATGTGGGTGGGTGATAAGCGCCAGGTCCCAGCCGCTTTACCCCCCCCCCCCCCTTCGGTAAGAGACCCTGTACCCTTTGTGCAGGAGGCTGGGAAAGCCCCGGTGCCGGTCTGGACGGGTGCGGAAAAATATTTGTTCACTACCGTCTTTATATTTTTTTTTTCGAAATGCTAAATCCAAAAATATATTGGTGTTTCCATAGGTTTGGTTTTGTCAGAAGTACGCGTACAGTCACTAAAGTGAAACAGCATAGGGCTATTATGGGGCAGATATCATGGATTTATTTACCTGTAGTCTGCCCTTCAAGAGACCTCAGTAGATTCTAGCAGACATGTAAATATTTCTTTACTTCTCTGGCGTGCAACAAAATTGTTTCTGCTAATGTTATATTGCAGCATATAGCGTTGTTTAATCTGCATATACTGTATGATAGCAACGGGTCTTACAGACATAAGATATTGAGAGTGCGGAATGGATTTTTTGGCTCCGAATAGCATCCAATGGCGGGCTATTGCAAACAACCTAAAGAACCATTGAATTATACAGGGTGAGGCAGAAAACGCTGGCGCAATTTGCAGTGGTGAGTTTAAAGTGTAACGCGCCGCCAGTTCCCAAAGGCAATAGGGATGGTTTCAGATTTGTTTACCTATTGCAGAATAACACAAAATGAAACTGCTTCTAGTGCAGATTTCAAATTCTGTTGAAATATAAAATGTGTCAGCCCTTCGCCGCCCAGTTTACAAAAGGCTTGGAAATTACTACGTCAGCATCTTTTAGCTTTTCAAGAAGGACTCTGCTTCACCCAGTTTTATGTACGGCGCATTGCTTACGACGTACAGTGAGACTGAGTCACAAGGCTTAAGCGCTGATATAATTACGGCTTTCGTGATAATCGTCAAAAATTGCTGTGAGAATTGAAATTCTCACAATGGTGAGGGTTACGATTTTGATTTTCTGGAATGTGACGCCTTTGGTTTGGTAGACAGATACAAACCTTATGTCCCTCCATCCTCAACACAGAAGGCGTAGCCATCAATTTCTCCTAACTGTTGGTAAATTTCGACGTGCATGCACGGCATCACGTTCCAGAATACCGTGAACTTTAAGTTGTGTGTCAATTCCTTTCACATTAGACCGCCAGAAATTATTCTGATTCACTTTACGGAACGCGACTTCCATTATAATAAACAATGCGGATGACATGGCTCCAGCTGCCAAGAGCAGAAACAATATTTTTGCAGTTCCTATTGT
The DNA here is from genome assembly GCA_013340265.1 of Coptotermes formosanus. Lineage (NCBI taxonomy): Eukaryota > Metazoa > Arthropoda > Insecta > Blattodea > Rhinotermitidae > Coptotermes > Coptotermes formosanus. The sequence goes on along the minus strand of BLKM01001624.1, from coordinate 8,343 downwards.
TACGGTTGTTGGAGTATCTCCTGGTGTGTCATGCATCAGAGGCGGCCACCAGCGCTTGGCTAACCGTGAGAGAATCCCTGATCTCAACATGGCTTTCATCCTGAAATATTAAGGGTAATTACGGTGTTATAAGAACTGAACATCAGAAAAATGAAAAGTTTGAGAATTAACGTTTGATGTAACAGCCATTACGTCACAGTCCACTGTTGTTCTACGTTTCATTCCCTTTTTGATTAATATCAGACATTTTGTTTTCGTTTTCAAACAGAAATTTATATAGGAGATACGCTGCTGTATAGAATCTTATATATTACTGTGGTAAGGTTTGTTTCCAACATTATGACGTTCTCAACTAAGGAAGGGATCCTTTCAGGACATATACTTGTAGACAGGTTATGATTTTTCACTGATGGCAGTCTCCTTTCTTTGTTAAATACTATGATTTTGTTTTTAACAAAAAAGCGAAAGTAAAAATACATAGTGCTGCCTGAAGCGGAGACCAAGGGAAGCTAACATATTTCATGTACTTTCCTTCTCTTCTGCTTGTATCAGGACTGTCAACTTCAAGGTTGTTTTCTAATGTACACATTTATTATGATCCTTTGAACTCCTCAAATAATTTCCCAGCATCAAGCATTAGTAAGCAAAATTTTTAATGTTTGTTAAGATTAAAATGCTGTAACTTTTTTAAATTAAATGTTTGACTATTTTTCGGGCGAATTATTTGCACGGGTAAAACTAGTGTCTATTATTTTTGTAAGCCTTTGGGTTTCCACGGCGGATGTTATTCAAACAATGGCTATTTTTGGGGTTTTAACGGTGTGGGCTATGAAGGTTTTTTCTCCGAAGCGAAGGCACAAACTTTGCATATTAACACTGTGTAAAACTCACAACGCAGCTGTCATATAATTGTTACTGATTGTCTAGTGTTCTTATCCTTCCAGATATAAGACTCGTTTCCGAGCGGCCACTCCAGAAAATACGTCACTAATATTTGGACACTTTTGTAACTTAGCCGAATTCGAAGTATGTTGGGTCTGTAGTTAATATTTACTATTTCAGCGATAAGTTTGTAAACCTCCTGTAGGTAGCAGAGTTGCTTATTAAATATTTCAGTTCTCTCAACTTTGTATAATGAAAAATGTTCGTGTGTACAAAACGTAAGTATATCTAGTGGCGTTGTGATTCCAGGGTGCCCCTTGAGAGTGGAAGTACACAGGGGTGCTTCATAGTGCTGTGGGTAGAGTGTGGCTGTGCTATTCAGAGTGTGGTGTTTTGTGTTTCGGTACGGTGTGAACGTACATACGGATATAATATTTCGGAGGAATATACGGCCCCTGCCTTCAGGGTTGGAGTAGGACGAGTATACTGTTAAGTTATGCAGACATCTTGAAAAGAAGGTGATTAGTCCGGTCGAGTGGGGGAGGAGGTGAAAAAAGAGAATTTGTTAACCGCTACAATATTAAGTTGCAATTTCAAAGGTACACATAAGCTATTATCATAGTTTGTCTGGTTTGAAAATTACACTATTCGGAAGTAGACAAGAAATACCTTTAAAGTTTATAATATGGTGTTGTAGAAGGATGGAGAAACGCAGTTGGACGGATTGTGTGAAAATGAGGAAGTGTTACATAGAGTTAAGAAGGAAAGGAACATCTTAAATTCATTAAAGGGAAAGAAGAATAAATGGAGTGGCGAAATTTTGCGTAGGAACTGCCTCCTTAATCTTGTTATGGGGGAAAAAGAAGGGACGGAAAGACGATGAAGAAGACGTAAGGAGCTACTAAATGACATTAAGGAAAGGGAATATACTGGATGTTTAAAGAGCAAGTGCTAGATCGCACTGTCTGGAGAACACGCTTTGGAAGAGGCTATGGACCTCTCTCAAGACATTGCGTGATGACTGTTACGTACGAAGGAAAGGCAACTGCAAAACTGCATCTGAGCACGCCATGAGGGCAGATAGGATAATGGAGGCACAGCTGTAGTTTTTCATAACTTCTTGTCCCTTCCGGGAAGCGAAAGACGACTCGTCGGTTGTTCAGTCAGTGCTGTCCCGGTTCTGTATGTGTTAGTTTTGTGACACTGATTGGAAATGTAAGAGTACATACATTCAAAGTAAGGCGTGAAATATGCGTCTTAGATCGACTTCAGTTACTTGTACTTACTTGGCATTAAAAATCCTCCTGTACGGACTCTTCTTACTGATGGCTATGGATGAGGTTACTGGATACGATGCCTTATCGATGGATAAAATGCTGCAGGTTTTCTTATTGTGGGCGATTTTCATGGCTATGTTTGTAACGAAATATGCCATCTTCTTGTTTCGGCACATCCTTCTAAGTCCATCTTCTATAGTCTTAGGAAGATTCCCCATTTCGGGCTCTATGAGCTTCTTGTACACTTCTTGGAGAACTGAATTGTTGGATTTCTATCAGAAAGTGATTTTGCCAGTAATTAGATTCACTGCTATATGAATTGAATATTACTGACATCCTTAAATTCTTTAATTAAATTTGTGGTCATTAAAATACCATGTTTGTTTTAAGTTTTCTCTTCAAAGTCAATCATTATGTTAAAGAGGAACGACAGTTACGTTCATAGAGGGAGATCAGTCTTATGTTCCTGTGGTATGCAGTTAGGAATAATTCATATGCTTATGCAAAAGTCAGCTTTAAAGACTGCGAAACATTGAAGGAAAGTGGCTACCTGGAATAACTTAGAGTATAAATAAAAACAATTTTAAAGTTTGTGTTAAATAATGGGGCTGTGAGGTTGTTCATATCAGTGGCGGATTTGTTTCACCTGGCCTGTACACGATAGTGAAGTAGCGGGTTTCGTAATGAGCTGGGAATCTCAGATTAGGTGAGCGACTGCTAGCTTCGCGGTTAGTTTATTAGGAAACAATCTCATGCGTAACCCAAACCCTTCGCGTCTTATGTCCGTATACTGCAAGTTTCGGTGCTGCTGCTGCTGTCCTCAGTCAAGTTAATTCACGACATTCTGAACTTTCCAACCAGAAAGAAATGAAGGCCTTAAGAACAATTCCAAAGTTCTGAGATTTGGAATTCTCCTATGCTGAAATCAGGCGGTCTACCATACATAGTTCAGTGGACGATAATTTAAAACCCGTTTAAGTAGTTAAATCTGCACACCCCCGTTCCGTCTCCACTTTATGGAAGCCTAACCTGTATTAACTGTAAACAAGAGCCTGCTGCTAGCCCCTTATCTTAAGCCAGATGAATCCGATCCACAATCTCTATTAATTTAAATTTCATTTCAATATTATCTTACTTTTAGTTTCCAGGCGGTCTCTTTCCTTAAGGTTTCTCTTTCAAAGCTGTTTATATCAAAAGTGTACGTACTCTCCTAACCAACATAAGCGATACACGACCATCCCATCTGATACTCCTTGATATGACAGCCGTAATGATATTAAGAACGGCAGTAGCTCAGACGACATAGTGACTGGCTGCTGGCTAGACGACTGGGATTCTATTTACGGCGCTGTGACAGATTTTTCTCTTTTCCACAGCCCCGAGCCTAAATGCTGAGACCCACTCAGGCGCCGATCAAGTGAACACAAGAAATCATTCCCTCAGCGTAAAATGGCCAGAACGTGAAGCTGATCACTCATCTCTATCGGAAGCCCAGGTCAAGAGCGTATACAACACCCCCTTTACCAGCGCTTAATTGTTTACGCTTGGCGTTTATTTATTTCGCGCTGTGTAACACAGCTATGGTGTTATTCTCTTTCCCCTAGTAACCTCCGACGTAATGACAGGGGTCTACAGCTGCCCAAATAAATTTAATGTAATGTCCAGCCGTTTGTGGCTCACAGACACATAAATCAGTGGGCATCCTTTTGCCATCCTAATATAGCTTTAAGCTTTGGTATGTCCTTGGAGCTAACCTTTAGATTCTTTACTCTGAACTGTATTCAGTGTATGAGAACAGAATACGTTAGCTGTCGGCGTCAGTTGAAAAGACATTTTTGTCTGAGTGCTACCGTACGTGATCCTGGTCAGATATCCGTCTACCAGTTTTGCACTAATAAAATCAAACTGTGATTTTACCTTCCATGAATCTAAATCTTTCTTGCCTCTACACACATTGTCATTGGTCACGCGAAAACTTTCTTAAGAAGACGGTTAACTAACTAACTAACTCCATGGAGCAGAGGCCTTCTTGAGAAGCTAACAGTTTATCAGCTAGTCAAGAAATTCCCCGCATTTTATGGAACCCGAAGGTTCATTACCGCATTCACAAGAGCCCGCCACCTGTCCCTATCCTGAGCCAGATCAATCCAGTTCATGTCCTCCCATCCCACTTCCCGAATATCCATCTTAATATTATCCTCCCATCTACGCCTGGGTCTCCCAAGTGGTCGCCTTCCCTCGGGTCTCCCGACCAAAATCCGGTATGCACCTCTCTCCTCCCCCATACGTGCCACATGCCCCGCCCATCTCAGTCTTCTCGATTTGATTACCCGAATAATATTTGGTGATGAGTACAGGTCATTAAGTTCCTCGTTATGTAGTCTTCTCCACTCCCCTGTCGCCTCGTCCCTCTTAGGCCCAAATATCCTCCTCAGCACCCTATTCTCGAACACCCTCAGTCTTTGTTCCTCCCTCAGTGTGAGAGACCAAGTTTCGCATCCATACAGAACAACAGGTAAAATTATAGTTCTGTATACCCTAATCTTTGTGTTTTTGGATAGCAACCTCGAAGACAAAAGATTCTGCACCGAATGATAGCAAGCATTCCCCGACTTCAATCTGCTCTTAATTTCTTCATGAATGGAGTTTCGATTCGTTAGGGTTGCTCCCAAATATTTGAATTCTTCCACCCTTTCAAAGGATTTATTATCTATATTTATGTTGTGATTGTGTCGTGCATTCTGATTTCGAGACATGACCATGTACTTCGTTTTCTCAGCATTTACTTCTAGACCAATCTCCTTACTAGCAATCATTAAATCTTCTGCATTTTTCTTTATGCTATGTACGCTTCCGCCCAATATATTAACATCATCAGCATAAACCAGAAGCTGATGTGTACCATTCAATTTCAAGCCCTCCTGATTTGCCTGAACCCTCCTAATGGCATATTCTAAAGCAATGTTGAAAAGCAATGGCGACAGAGCATCTCCTTGTTTCAAGCCATTCTTAATAGGGAACGTGTCAGACAGATGTTTGCCTACCCGAACTCTGCTACATGTTTCACTTAGGCACATTTTTATTAACCTTACTAGTTTCATGGGGATACCGAACTCAATGAGAATATTATACAAGACCTCCCTCCTAACTGAATCATAGGCTTTCTTGAAGTCTATAAATAGCTGATGAACTGCCTCATTGTATTCCCATTTTTTCTCAAGTATTTGACGAATGCTGAATATATGATCAGTGGTTGACCTGTTACGTCGAAATCCACACTGATGATCCCCAATAATTTCCTCTGCATATGGAGTTAACCTTGACAAAAGGATGTTGGATAGAATTTTGTACGTAGTCGACAAAAGTGATATGCCTCGATAGTTATTGCAATCTGTCTTATCACCCTTCTTATAAATAGGCACAATGACCGAGTCCTTCCATTCCTCAGGCAATTCCTCCTTATTCCAAATAGAAATAATAAGTTTATGGATTTCAGACCGAATAATCCTACCCCCTGCTTTAATCAATTCTGCTGGAATCTGATCAATACCTGGTGATTTGTGGCTTTTTAGTTTTCCAATAGCCATCTCAACCTCAAAGGCACTGGGCTCAGGCACTAGTGGCTCTGCTGTGTGTACTTCAATCTGCCTAACATCATTAACCCCGTGTATATTCAACAGCTGGGAGAAATGATTCCTCCACCTAGCCAAAATACTGTGGGAGTCTGCAACCAGGTCACCCTTCTCATCCTTTACTACATTACTTCTAGGCTGGTACCCCCTCTTAAACTCATTGATACCCCTATACAAGTCTCTTATATTCTTGTTGTTACTGTTTGTTTCAATTTCATTAATTTTAGCTTTCAGATATTCCTTCTTTTTGTGCCTGAAATGTCTACTAGCTTCACGTCTTACGTTGTGCAGATTATCTCCATTATTTTGGTTTGGATTCTGTAACCACTGAATTTTAGCCTGCTTCCTTTTATCTAAAAATTCTGCACATTCTGCATCAAACCATGGTTTATGCTGCTTCCGTTCGTGTAGACCTAGACTCTCTTGAGCCGAGATTTTGATATTCTCTTTAATGTTTTCCCAAGCCCTATTCATGTCCTCACTAACATTTAAGTTTTCCAGAGCTGCAAACCTGTTTGAGATCTTAAGCTGATACTGTTTCCTAACCTCTAGTTCACTTAGCTTCTTGAGATTAAATCTCTCTGAATCAAACTTCTGTGCTGCTTGTTTACTTACTGCCAGTCTTTCCCTAACTTTCGCAACCACCAGATAGTGATCAGTATCACAGTCAGCTCCCCTGAAAGATCGCACATCGAGTATACTGGAATGCCGTCTCCTATCTATCAATATGTGATCGATCTGATTGTGAGTCTTCCCATCAGGAGAGGTCCAGGTGTATTTATGAATATTTCGGTGCGGAAACATAGTGCTCTTAACAACTAGATTCTTTGATGTGGCAAAGTTTACTACTCTAACACCATTATCGTTGCTATCCTGATGTAAACTCTCATTCCCAATAGTCGGTTTGAAAATATCCTCTCTCCCCACTTTTGCATTAAAATCTCCTAACAGAATTTTCATATGGTATTTAGGAAAATGATCAAAAACCCCTTCTAATTCCTCATAGAAGCTGTCCTTTGAATCATCACCCTTCTCTTCCGTTGGTGCATGCGCATTCAGAACAATGATATTACACCAGCGGCCTCTCAGCACTATGTATGACATCCTAGCACTAACAAACTCCACTCTCTTGATTGCTGATACCATTCTCTGGTGCACAAAAAAACCTGTTCCCAATTGATGATTTTCCTGCCCTTTGCCATAGAAAAAAGTATACTCCCCGGCTCTTACAGTCCCTTCTTTGTCCCACCTAACCTCCTGTACACCCACTAAATCTAACTTGTACTTAGCTAATTCCCTGGCCACTGTCATAAGTGACCCTGGCCTATACATGCTCCTCACATTCCATGTTCCAAAACTCATATCCTTTTTCCGTAGCTGGGGTCGTACCAAAGAATCGGTCCAGGTCCGAGGCTTTGTAGGCTGTTTCGTAACATCATAATTTTTTACGGTGAGGAGTTGTTAGCACCTCGCCCAACCCCCAAGCTGGAGGACCACCCCTTGTCGGCTGTCCGGACTGCTTATTCAATGTATTCGCAGCTACCCTCCATACCTGGAGGCCGTTCCTCCATCCGCAACCCGAGGACGCGCCATGCCGTGGTGAGAGGGACCCACTTAACATGGAAGAAGACGGTTGGTTAAAATGTCCTTAATTATACGGCTGTGTTTCCTATCCGTTTTCTCTTTTATAAAACTAAATTGAACTGAGTTTGGCATATTGCGGTCGTCTTACATATACAGCAGTTTCAATTGAAATCAGGAATAACTTATTTCAATATGGCTATAATTTCATATTTTCTTTATTATCTTCACGTCATATGAGACGTACTTTGTGTTCAGTGGCGTAACCCGTGTAAATGAGTGACATTGATCTGTTTTTAAAACATGGCGGCACCCTGCAGAACATATGACACTTCTTGCTTGTAATCAGTACACAATGTGTGCCGTCAGTAGTGGAGACAGCGAGGTGTGCCGGGCTCAGCACAGGCAAAGAAGCAGCGTACTGTTTTAGAGAAAGTCATGAAGAAATGAATAAGTTCACATTTTTAATGGAATGTTTAGAATTTTATTACACTCTTAGTGCAATACATCGTTGATTTAATGTACTTAATTTGAATGGCTGTATCAATTTTCATTCCTTTATTTATATTTTTCTTGATTTTACATTCATTTTAAATGGTCTTTTAAAAAACATAAGATTTCGAGTTTATTTCGTTTAAATTGTGATAAAGGTCAGCTTATGCCTTTAGTGACAATTATTTGTTAGTGTTTGTCAGTTCGTGATCATCATTTAAGCCATCTGCCCACGTGTTCCCGAAGTATTAGCTACAACTCGGCCAGTGTGATTCAAAAGCCACCCACCAACATCTCGGGTTCGGATATACACGTAATTAAGTACAGGGGTAACTGTAACTCACACTGAGCCAAGTCCGGTCCCATAACCAGCATGCTACTGAACGGAAAGCAGGACCAAAGAAAGCAGACAGTTGACTGTGCCTGCCAAACCTCTTTGTCTTAATGTAGGACATCCCCGTTTGTGGTTTTATCAAGTG